>CAKXYN010000419.1:0-165582 GCA_935064755.1 Tragelaphus eurycerus | reverse complement strand
TTGATCAAAAAAAAAAAAAAAAAGAAATGACACATCTACACAGCATATTAAAAAAAAAAGTAGAAACATTACTTTACCAACTAAGATCCATCTAGTCAAAGCTATGGTTTTTCCAGTAGTCATGTATGGGTGTGAGTTGGGCCATAAAGAATGCTGAGTGCTGAAGAATTGATCCTTGTGAACTGCAGTATTGGAGAAGACTCTTGAGAGTCCCTTGAACTGCAAAAAGATCAAACCAGTCAATCCTAAAGGAAATCAATCCTGAATATTAATTGGAAGGACTGACGCTGAAGCTGAAGCCCCAATACTTTGGCCACCTGATGGGAAGAATTGACTCAATGGAAAAGACCCTGATGTTGGGAAAGATTGAACACAGGAGAAGAAGGGGACAATAGTGGATGAGAAGATTGAAGAAGATAAAACTCAATAGACATGAGTTTTAGCAAGCTCAGGGAGTTGGTGATGGACAGGGAAGCCTGGTGTGCTGCAGTCCATGGGGTCGCGAAAAGTCAGACATGATTGAGTAAATGAACTAAACTGAACTGAATAGAAAAACCTGTAATCACTTTTTAAAATCCAGATGCATATCAGGATTATTTGAAAATTTTTGAAACATACACATGCTCAGGTTTTGCTTTTTTTCTCCAGGTTTCCAGATATGTTTGTAACCACCACTCATGTTTTAAAAAAACTGAACTATATGATGATCTTTTATTTTTATCTAGTTTGTTTTACTTTTCCTATTTCATATTCAGTGGTACCATTTCATTTAGTTTATATTCTCCAATCACTCCTTCTCTTCTTCTTGTTTTGATGTTCTTTCTCAAGCCTTTATCAAATGTAATAGAAAAGCTTTTAGATATATATGTGTGTGTGTGTATTATATGTATTTTAGAAAATTTATAAAGTTTTGCCTAACTAAAAATGACATTTTGATTCTACGTGTTTGACTTAGTATGAATAGAATGATAGATTTCTAATTAAAAAATAGATATGCAACAAGCAACAAAGGTTTACTGTATAGCATAGCGAGCTATAGTCAATATCTTGTAATAACCTATGATGCAAATTAAATTCTAGTGTATGTGTATCTGTATAACTGAATCACCTTGCTGTGCACCTGAAATATTTTAAGTCAACTATACTTCAACAAAATATACAAGTGAAAAATAAAGTAAGTTAAAATTTTTCTATTTTAAGCTACTATAATCATTTCTAAGCATAAAACAGGGGGGAGAGCTAAAGAAGCAATGTTGATATGCTTTGCAACAATAACTAAAAAAATCATGGATAATAAAAAATGAATGAAATTTAAGAAAACAAGGAAATGAAAACATACTTGAGATATACATGACTGACACATAGTCATATATCAAAATGCTAATAATGATTTTGGACAACCACAGCAGTAAGAGCAGTTTCCAACAAGCAGCAGCGAGTGGTAGCTGAAGCAAGGTCTTACTTAGTTTTCTAGACAGGGAGCTTTAACCACTGGACCACAAGGCCAGCAGTTAGGGCTAAGGTTCCTAGTCCTGCCTGCCTAGTCATGAATGGATTCAGGCAAGGAGACAGAAGGTAAGTTTAGTTCAGTTCAGTCACTCAGTCATGTCCAACTCTTTGCGACCCCATGAAACACAGCACGCCAGGCCTCCCTGTCCATCACCAACTCCTGGAATCCATCCAAACCCACGTCCATTGAGTCGGCGAGGCCATCCAACCATCTCATCTTCTGTCGTCCCCTTCTGCCCTCAATCTTTCCTAGCATCAGGGTCTTTTCAAATGAGTCAGCTCTTTGCATGAGGTGGCCAAAGTATTGGAGTTTTAGCTTCAACATCAGTCCTTCCAATGAACACTCAGGACTCATCTCCTTTAGGATGGACTGATTGGATCTCCTTGCAGTCCAAGGGGCTCTCAAGAGACTTCTCCAACACCACAGTTCAAAAGCATCAATTCTTCGGTGCTCAGCTTTCTTTATAGTCCAACTCTCACATCCAAACATGACCACTGGAAAAATCATAGCCTTGACTAGATGGACTTTTGTTGACAAAGTGATGTCTCTGTTTTTAATATGCTGTCTACATTGCTCATAACTTTCCTTCCAAGGAGTAAGCGTCTTTTAATTTCATGGCTGCAATCACCATCCGCAGTGAATTTGGAGCCCAGAAAAATAAAGTCTGCCATTGTTTACACTGTTTCCCCATCTATCTGCCATGAAGTGATGAGACCAGATGCCATGATCTTAGTTTTCTGAATGTTAAGCTTTAAGCCAACTTTTTCACTCTCCTCTTTCACTTTCATCAAGAGGCTCTTTAGTTCTTCTTCACCTTCTGCCATAAGGGTGGTGTCATCTGCATATCTGAGGTGATTGATATTTCTCCCAGCAACCTTGATTCCAGCTTGTGCTTCCTCCAGCCCAGCGTTTGTCATGATGTATTCTGCATAGAAGTTAAATAAGCAGGGTGACAATATACAAAAGAAGCCTTGACGTACTCCTTTTCCTATTTGGAACCAGTCTGTTGTTCCATGTCCAGTCCTAACTGTTGCTTTTTGACCTGCATACACGTTTCTCAAGAGGCAGGTCAGGTGGTCTGGTATTCCCATCTCTTTCAGAATTTTCCACAGTTGGTGGTGATTCACACAGTCAAAGGCTTTGGCATAGTCAATAAAGCAGAAATAGATGTTTTTCTGGAACTCTCTTGCTTTTTCCATGATCCAGAGGATATTTGCAATTTGATCTCTGATTCCTCTGCCTTTTCTAAAACCAGCTTGAACATCTGTAATTTCACAGTTCACATATTGTTGAAGCCTGGCTTGGAGAATTTTGAGCATTACTTTACTAGCGTGTGAGATGAGTGCAATTGTGTGGTAGTTTGAGCATTCTTTGGCATTGCCTTCCTTTGAGATTGGAATGAAAACTGACCTTTTCCAGTCCTGTGGCCACTGCTGAGGTTTCCAAATTTGCTGGCATATTGAGTGCAGCACTTTCACAGCATCATCTTTTCGGATTTGAAATAACTCAGCTGGAATTCCATCACCTCCACTAACTTTGTTCATAGTGATCCTTCCTAAGGCCCACTTGACTTCACATTCCAGGATGTCTGGCTCTAGGTGAATGATCATGCCATTGTGATTATCTGGGTCGTGAAGCTCTTTTTTGTACAATTCTTCTGTGTATTCTTGCCACCTCTTCTTAATATCTTCTGCTTCTGTTAGGTCCATACCATTTCTGTCCTTTATTTAGCCCAACTTTGTGTGAAATGTTCCCTTGGTATCTCTAATTTTCTTGAAGAGATCTCTAGTCTTTCCCATTTTATTGCTTTCCTCTACTTCTTCGCATTGATCCCCGAGGAAGGCTTTCTTATCTCTCGTTGCTATTCTTGGAACTCTGCATTCAAATGGGTATATCTTTCCTTTTCTCCTTTGCTTTTCACTTCTCTTTTTTCACAGCTATTTGTAAGCCCTCCTCAGACAGTCATTTTGGTTTTTTGCATTTCTTTTCCATGGGGATGGTCTTGATTCCTGTCTCTTGTACAATGTCATGAACCTCCATCCATAGTTCATCAGGCACTCTGCCTATCAGATCTAGTCCCTTAAATCTATTTCTCACTTCCACTGTATAGTCATAAGGGATTTGATTAGGTCATACCTGAATGGTCTAGTGGTTTTCCCTACTTTCTTCAGTTTAAGTCTGAATTTGGCAATAAGGAGTTCATGACCTGAGCCACAGTCAGCTCCCAGTCTTGTTTTTGCTGACTGTATAGAGCTTCTCCATCTTTGGCTGCAAATAATATAATCAATCTGATTTCAGTGTTGACCATCTGGTGATGTCCAGAATGTAAAGAGTAAAGCAAAAAATTTACTGAAAAGTACTTGCAGAAATTTGTATGGGTGGACTCAGAGACAGATTCACACCTGTGAGAAGTTTAAATCCTTTATAAAGGAGTGATTTTCTGAGTCTTCATCTTCCTTTATGACAATCACCTTGCTTTGTCCCTCCCAAGTTAACTTGTCTCAGTACTCCCCTCTGGGGTGCACATGTACACACTAGCCAAGATAGATCCTGAAGTGAAGGCTTCTGAGAGAAGCAAGTTGGATTATGACCTGGAGTTATTCTCTGACTTTTGACTCCAAGGAAACTTTCTGTGCACATGTAGTGGCTTCCTTATTAGACAAGGTTTTTTACTTTCTTTGTCCTTACTATGATTATTCCCTTCAAAGTGAAAGTTGCTGAGTCAGGTCTGATTCTTTGTGACCCCATGAACAATATAGTTCAGTTCAGTTAAGTCACTCAGTCAGGTCTGACACTTTGCAAACCAATGTTCTGCAGCACACCAGGCCTCCCTGTCCATTACCAACTCCTGGAGCTTGCTCAAACTCATGCCCATTGAGTCAGTGAAGCCATCCAACCATCTCATCCTCTGTTGTCCCCATCTCCTTCAGGAGTGAGTTGCCATGCCCTTCTCCAGAGAATCTTCCCAACCCAAGGATCAAACCCAGGTCTTCCACATTGCAGGTGGATTCTTTACCAGCTGAGACACCAGGGAAGCCTTCATTCCCTTGAGGTAAAAGACAAAGACTGACTATTTACCCTGTTTTTGTTGGCTGTGAATTCTTCAACTGGAGCCCGCCTATCTCTTATCTCAAGGAATCCAAAGAGGCGGTTAGTTGATTATAAATTTCCAACCTGGAATCATCTATCCTACTTGAAAGGAAGTTTAAAAAAATAACAGGAGAAGGCAGTGGCACCCCACTCCAGTACTCTTGCCTGGAAAATCCCATGGATGGAGCAGCCTGGAGGGCTGCCGTCCATTGGGTCGCTCAGAGTCGAACACGACTGAGGCGACTTAGCAGCAGCAGCAGCAGACATGTCATTCTTGATTCAGTCTACTCAATGCATAACAGTTAAAACTAATAATTCAGGTAGGTTCAGTCTCTCAGTCATCTCTGACTCTTTGAGACACATAGACTGCAGCGCTCCAGGCCTCTCTGTATATCACCAACACCGAGAGAATGCTCAAGCTGGTGTCCATTGAGTCAGTAACACCATCCAACCATCTCATTCTCTGTCGTCCCCTTCTCCTCCCACCTTCAGTCTTTTCCAGCATCAGGGTCTTTTCCAGTGAGCCAGTTCTTCACATCAGGTGGCCAAGATATTGGAGCTTTAGCTTCAGCATCAGTCTTTCCAATGAATATTTAGGATTGATCTCCTTTGGGATTGACCGGTTGGATCTCCTTGCAGTCCAGGGCACTCACAAGAGTCTTCTCCAACACCACAGTTCAAAGGCATCAATTCTTTGGAACTCAACTTCCTTTGTGGTCCAGCTCTCACATCCATACATGACTACTGGAGTAGCTTTGACTAGGTGGACCTTTGCCGGCAAAGTGGTGTCTCTGCTTTTTAATATGCTGTCTATGATGGTCATAACTTTTCTCCAAAGGAGCAAGCATCTTTTAATTTCATGGCTGCAGTCATCATCTGCAGTGATTTGGGAGCCCCTAAAAATAAAGCCTCTCATTGTTTCCATTGTTTCCCCATATATATGCCATGAAGTGATGCGGCTGGATGCTATGATCTTAGTTTTCTGAATGTTGAGCTTTAAGCCAACATTTTCACTCTCCTCTTTCACTTTCAACAAGAGGCTCTTTAGTTCTTCTTCTCTTTGTACCATAAGGGTGGTGTCATCTGTATATCTGAGGTTATTGATAGTTCTCCCAGCAATCTTCATTCCAGCTTGTGCTTCATCCAACCCAGTATTTTGCATGATGTACTATGCAAATAAGTTCAATAAGCAGGGTGACAATATACAGCCTTGATGTACTAATACTAGAACTAATAATTTAAATCTCTTTATTAACTGACAATTGTTTATTTTCCAAATTAAAAAAAATTAATGAAGATTTAATTTTAAAATGGCATAAGTACTCAGTTGGTATTTTAAGTACATAGATTCTCTTGGAATGTGCCCCAGTATTCCTGATAAACAAATAAAATTAGCTGATAATTACCAGAAAAAAAAAATTAAAAAAATTAAAAAATAACAAAATCTTAAACTAATAAGAGCAAATTAAATGGATAGGCAATCTAGAAAAAAACTTGGTAGCACATTTAAGAAGTTTCAACTTCACTAAAAAAAATTAATTAATTAAATAGGTCATCTTAGGACAGAGTTAAAGTTATCAGTGGGCACATATGTTTACATGTTTATACTTATATATTTAGAAAGAAATATTTGAAGATACATCAGTGAAATGGAAACTAACAGACAATAAGAAAGTAAACTGACACTACTTTAGAAGTGCAACTTGAAAATAAAATTAAAAGTTAAAAATAATATGCAAATTGACTAACTCTCCCTAAAGACAAATTTAAAAAGGACACACTAAGTGCAGAAAATTAAGTGTACACTGTTGGCAGAAATGTAAATTGTGTGAGTGAGTGAAGTCGCTCAGTCATGTCCCACTTTTTGCGATCCCGTGGACTGTAGCCACCCAGGCTCCTCCATCCCTGGGATTCTCCAGGCAAGAGTACTGGAGTGGGTTGCCATTTCCTTCTCCGATGCATGAAAGTGAAAAGTGAATGTGAAGTCGCTCAGTCGTGCCTGACTCTCAGCGACCCCGTGGACTGTAGCCCCCCAGCTCCTCCATCCCTGGGATTCTCCAGGCAAGAGTATTGGAGTGGGGTGCCATTTCCTTCTCCGATGCATGAAAGTGAAAAGTGAATGTGAAGTCGCTAAGTCGTGTCCAACTTTTTGCGACCCCGTGGACTGTAGCCCCCCAGCTCCTCCATCCCTGGGATTCTCCAGGCAAGAGTATTGGAGTGGGGTGCCATTTCCTTCTCCGATGCATGAAAGTGAAAAGTGAATGTGAAGTCGCTCAGTCGTGTCCGACTTTTCGACCCCGTGGACTGTAGCCCCCCAGCTCCTCCATCCCTGGGATTCTCCAGACAGGAGTACTGGAGTGGGGTGCCATTTCCATTTGTGTAGCCACTGTAGAAAACACTATGGAGGTTTCTCAAAACTAAAAATAGTAAGAACTATCATTGACTCAACAATCCCACTTTTGGGTTCATATTTGAAAAAAACAAAAACACTAATTTGAAAAGATACATGCACCCCAATGTTCATAGCCACAATATTTACAATTGGCAAGATATGAAATTACCCTATGTGTCCATGAAGAGATGACTGGATAAAAAAGATGTGGTATGTATACATTGAAATACTACTGAACTATAAGAAAACAAATTTTCCATTTGCAGCAATGTGGATGAAACTGGAGGACACTATGCTAAGTGAAATAAGACAAAAAAGACAAATACTATATCACTTATATCTGGAATCTAAAAAACTGTAGTAAAATAGTAAATATAACAAAACAAAAACAGACCTACAGAAACAGAGGATTAACTAGTGAGTACCAGTGCTGGGAGAGGGGCAAACCCATACCAGTTGGGGAGAAGGAGATACGAACTGTTGGATATAAGGGAAACTATAGGGATATATTGCACAACATGGTGAATATAGCCAATATTTTCTAATAACTGTAAATGGAATGTGACTTCTAAAAATTGTATAAAATTAATAAAATAAATATATATAGATATTATTTAAATGTTAAAATGTGGATATGAAGCCTTCAAAAATTTCAATAAAACTTAAAACACGATTTATTTTAAGGACAATGTTTATCATCACATGAGTTATTAACACTACAATTAAATATATGCATGAAAATGGAGTGCTGGTTAAATAAAATTGATAATATTTATGAGGTAGGACCAGACTTCCCTGGTGGCTCAGATGGTAAAAGCGTCTGCCTACAATGCAGGAGACCTGGGTTCAATCCCTGGGTTGGGAAGATCCCCTGGAGAAGGAAATAGCAGCCTCACTCCAATATTCTTGCCTGGAAATCCCATGGACAGAGGAGCCTGGTAAGCTACAGTCCATGGGGTCGCAGAGTCAGACACGACTGAGTGACTTCACTTTTGGACACTTTCAGACACTTTCAGATGAGGTAGGACACAATGCAGATAATGAATGCTACATTTGGAAGAATATTTCTCACTAGGAACACTTTTTAAGAAGTTGTTTTGAATAACAAAAATTATCAAATCATATGTAAACACACACCTCCTTATGTGTGTAAATTATATATATATATATAATGATATATACATATATATCATTATATATATATAAAATTTCCACATATAACACATATATTTCCATGAATAACAAAAATTATCAAATCATATGTAAACACACACCTCCTTATGTGTGTAAATTATATATATATATATATATAAAATTTCTACATATGTGTTTATGCTGCTGGTACTGCTCAGTCATGTCCAACTCTTGAGAACTCATTGACTGTAGCCTGCCAGGCTCCTCTGTCCATGGACTTTTCCAGACAAGAATACTGGAGTGGGTTGCCATTTCCTACTTCAATGTGTGTGTGTGTGTGTGTGTGTGTGTGTAAAATACAAATTTAATTTTATATGAATAGCTATCTATATGATATGCTTTGGTTACTATCACTGAGTATTATGGGCATGTTTAATTTTCAGAAAATTTTCACATTTCCTCAAGTATATGTATCCAGTACTCAATACTCAGAAAAAATAATTATCGTTAGACTACCAACAAAGGTCCATATAGTCAAAAGTACCGTTTTTCCAGTAATCATGTATGGATGTGAGAGTTGGACCATAAAGAAAGCTGAGCACCAAAGAATAGATGCTTTTCAACTGTGGCATTGGAGAAGACTCTCAAGAGCCCCTTGGACTGCAAGGAGATCAAACCAGTCAATCCTATAGGAAATCAGTCCTGAATATTCATTGGAAGGACTGATGCTGAAGCTGAAGCGCCAATACTTTGGCCACCTGATGTGAAGAACTGACTGGAAAAGACCCTGATGCTGGGAAAGATTGAACACAGGAAGAGAAGGGGATGACAGAGGATGAGATGGTTGGATGGCATCACCAACTCAATGGACATGAGTTTGACAATGCTCCAGGAGATGGTGAAAGACAGGGAAGCCTGGCGTGCTGCAGCCCATGGGGTCACAAAGAGTAAGACAAGACTGAGTGACTGCACTAACTCATTGGACTACCAATAAAGTGCTGAAACAAATAGTAGCTGAGCTACTTTCTATCATTTTTATGTCTCTTCAAATTAGTTCCCACATTTCACTGGGAGGATTAGCTGCCAAAGGAAATTTCTGATGAATAGAGAACTCACGGTCTTGCACTTTGAAGCCTAGCAGTAGAAACAATTTTCTCAAAGTCCATGTGACATTCATTCCAAAAATACAGTACTCATTAGCTGTGCCAAATCTGTCTCATTACAGTCTGCAAGGTCCACAGGGAAGAGACTTGATCTTTACAAGAAAACTTCACTTCATTGCCTTCTCAGAAAACTATATAAATTCCTGCCTCTTCTCACTTCTGAGCACTTCCTGTTGCTCCAGGAAACCTAAACATGGAAAACCAAGAGACAGTTCAGCACTCTTTAATGGTTTGCAACTTTCTTTCTGCCTTTTCAGTTTTTCACAATTGTCCCTCATAGGTTACTAAAATTTCTAATTAAAATAGGTTAAGCATTAACACACATGTCTAGAAAGCTGGAGGATTTGTGTAATCTGTTCTGGCAATGAAAAAATATTTCAAAGATTTTTAAGGTGGCATTTTTTTAATTCCTTTTGCCAATTTATATTACAAAATTTCTCTTAATAACTTGCTGCATGTCTCTTTTTGATCTAACTCCATCATCAGTTGCTAAGGATACCTCTAGTTTACAATTCAGTAAATTCAAGCTCATAAATGTAAATCTCTGTGTTTTGGATCATCATGGGTAATATGCAGAGGAAACCTGGGCACATAAGTCAGAACTTGAAATCTTTCCTGTTATGGATACTCATGACTATGAATCTCTTAGTGGTTTTTTCTTTCCTACTCAATATAAGCTGGAGAAAAATTATATCTGCTAGATACAATTATCTTCTTTTCTAGTAACATATCATCTTCTATTTTATGAAAAATCTCTTTGTTCCTTATCTCTGTTGGTTATTTAAAGTTCTTATAGCTTGCTGAATTTTGATTTTACTAAATTTTGTATGACTATCTCCACATTTGATGGCTTAGTGACTGAGAACTTACTCATATACTCCACCTCTGAAGGACCTATCCTATCCTGAATGACTGTCTGGAAAGGATTCAGCTCTACGTAAGTGACAGATATTTTTTTACAGTTAGAACAAAGTTTATGATAATATTAAACATTTTGGTGATCTTTTTATATCAGTTAAGTGTGTTTCATTCCTTTAGGGAGACATGTAACATGCTGCTTTTAATAGGTAGCATTCAGATTAAATTCTTGAGAAAAGATTTGAGAAATGTGAGTTGATGAGGTTAAACAAGGAGGGATGAATCAAGGAATAATGAATCACTTTATGACTTTTTTTAAAGTAAATAATTGTATTTAGAGGTTCAAGGTTTTATCTAAACAATAAGAAATCCTCGATTAAATTAAGCAATTCAATGAATCATCTAGAAGCTTCTGAAATATTTAAAACAACTTTGTACTTTCCTCTCTACCTATTATCTTAATGAAAATTCAGGTCTTTTGAAATTGTGCAGTAAGATAACAGATGACAAATCAAACTCTGATGAGCATGTAGCCTAGTTTTTCTCAATGGCACGTTAAATATCTGGTGAATAAGGAAATGGCTGAGTTTCCAGAGCATACCTTAGGAGTTTGACTGAATAGATTCTCATTGCATGATATAAACAAAATTTATGCAAGCTAAATCTTGACATATAAAGGCAGGGTTATCTACAACTCAGGAACTGCAAATCTCAGGTTACAAGCTCAATGGGGGCCCTCCATCCCAACTGCAAATACATTGAGAAGAAGATTACTTACTTCACTTTCTTTCTGGGAGTGATCTAGAATACATACTACAAATCTTAGGTTTGGGAGTACTATTAAGTGGAACTGTGCAAAGAATTTTCTTTTTATAAACTATTTATCTATCTCTGTGTTTAACCTTAGCAAAATCTTTACTCTCCTTTTTAAGTAAATTTAATAGTTTAAGTAAAATTTAGCCTTATGAATTAGATGAGACAGGGAAAGAACTATTTGAAGGGCTAAATGAAAAACTTGCACTGAATCATAGTTTACAGAGCACAGATATAAACCAGATATAAAAACAAACAAAAATATTTCCAGGGTATTTGGTTCTGGAAAATTCAGTCCTAGAATAATGTCTTTTTTCTTTCTTGCCATTTAAGGAAATTAATTGTTTTATATTTCTAGAGTATGATAACACGTTTACAGGAGACTTGGAAAATACAGAATAAGATTACATATAGTTCCTAGAGTAATGACTTAAAATTGAGATACTGAATTTTAAAACAGATATTGCCAAAGATCATCCCAAATGAATACAGGAAAGGAGCACTTTGGCCAGAAATGTATAGATTAATGCACATAAGTATTGGAAAGCATAAACTGACACAAGGGTGATTTTCCACTTTCTAATCATGTTCTTTTTCAGTCTATCTTTTTTGACTCTAAAGTCTTGTTCACATTATGAATGGCTTAATGTTACAAAGTAAAGAAACTGCCTCTAAGTGGATCTAGAGGACAAAGCAGGAGGATTTATGAGCAGCTTTTAATTCGAGTGAACACAGAATTTCCTAGCAAAGGGGCTGTTGCCCTGAAGGACCATGGAGTATGCTCTTTAATTTGGGAGAAAGTTCATCAGTGGTCACATGTAAGCAGAGGAGGGCTGTAATTTACAATGTTGAGATACCAATGTCACTTGATTTAAAGGACAGGCTTGGTGATCATTCCAGTCCTAGGATGGAATTGCATCCTAACTTAAACTGGGTAGGAAAAAGTGATTTGCAACCATCCTGATTCAACTAAATGTCTACACCCCCGAAAAAATAGGAGCTACTATAGCAATTGTCTCTGGATGTAATAAATGCATCACTTTCACTTAATGGGTGGTAAGTATAATAAAAAAGAATTTAAGTAAGCCTTAAAGATAATTTAACTTGCCAGTTTTGCTCAATAACTTTTCTTTTTTATCATATCATAATTTGCAGGTTGAACATAAATATGCTTCTCAAAATTATTAAGTTCTCATCAGTGTAATGCACACACTTTTCTGAGAATATACAACAGAGTATTTCCTTCAACCTAAGAGATATCCGAGGAAAAAATACAAAATCTAAATGCTGAATTATTCTCACCCAGAGTGCCACATTTCTTAGATTTGACATTCAAAAGGTATTTACAAATTCAAATTCATAGATTTTAGATCTATGTGTAGATAGCTTAAAGAAAAGTTAAGGATTTTTACACATTTACCAATTATTTTAAAATAATATATATGTGTATAGCATTAATTTTTTACTTTGCAATTGTATAAAATATTTTCATCTATAATTGAGAGCAGGAGAAGAGGGCAACAGAGGATGAGATGGTTGGATAGCATCACCAATTCAATGGACATGAGTTTGAGCAAATTCTGGGAGACAGTGAAGGTCAGGGAAGCCTGGCATGCTGCCATCCACGGTGTCACAAAAAGTGGGACACAACTTAGGAACTGAACAATGGATTTCTTATTTTATCTATAGGGTTATCTTGAATGCTGTCATCTAAATTTACTACAAATGAAAGCAAAGATTAGACAATGTAGGGACAGAACCAGATACACAAAATTAATTTTTGTCATGGGTTGATGCTGCTGCCCAGTTGCTAAGTCCTCTCTAACTCCTTGGAACCCCATGGACTGCAGCATTTCAGACTTCCCTGTACTTCACTATCTCCCAGAGTTTGCTCAAATTCATGTTCTCTGACTCAATGATATTATCTAACCATCTCATCCTCTCCACCCTCTTTTTTTTTTTTTTTCTTTCAATCTTTCCCAGCATCAGGGTCTTTTGCAAACGAGTCAGTTTTCCCACAAGGTAGTCAAAGTATTGGAGCTTCATCTTCAGCATAAATCCTTCCAATGAATATTCAGGGTTGATTTCCTTTAGTATTAATTGATTTGCTCTCCTTGCAGTTTAAGGGACTCTCAAGAGTCTTCTTCAGCACCACATTTGGAAAGCATCAATTCGTTGGCACTTAGCCTTCTTTATGGTCCAACTCTCAGATACGTCCATGACTTCTGGAAAAACCATAGCTTTGACTATATGAACTTTTGTCTGCAAAGAGGTCTGTGCTTTTTAAAAATGCTTTCTTGGTTTGTCATAGCTTTCCTTTCAAGGAACAAGCATCTTTTAGTTTCATGGCTGCAGTCAATCTACAGAGATTTTGGAACCCAAGAAAATAAACTTTGTCACTAACTCGAACTTTTCCCCTTTTGTTTGCCTTGAAGTAATGGACTGGAAGACATGATCTTAGTATTTTAAATGTTCAGTTTTAACCCACCTTTTTAACTCTCCTATTTCAACCTTATCTGGAGGCTTTTTAGTTCCTCTTCATTTTCTGCCATTAGAGTGGTATCAGCTGTATATCTGAGATTGTTGATATTTCTCCCAGCAATCTTGATTCCAGCTTGTGATTCATCCAGTCTTGCATTTCACATGATATGCTCTGTATAAAAGTTAAATAAACAGCGTAACAATATATAGCCTTGACGTACTCCTTTCCCAATTTTGAACCAGTTAATTGTTCTATGTAAGGTTCTAATTGTTGCTTTTTGACTTGTGTTCAGGCTTCTCAGAAGATAAGGTGGTCTGATATCCCCATCTCCTTAAGAATTTTCCAGTTTGTTGTAATCCACACAAAGACGTTAGCATAGTCAGTGAAGCAAAAGTGAACGTTTTCCTGGAATCCCCTTGCTTTTCCTATAATCCAGTGGATGTTGGCAATTCGATCTCTGGTTCCTCTACCTTTCTAAACCCAACTTGTACATCTGCAAGTTTTCGATTCACATACCACTGAGGCTTAGCTTGAAGAATTTTGGGCATAACCTTTGTTGTTGTTCAATTGTTCAAGCATGTCTTACTCTTCACAACCTCATGAACTATAGCACTCAGGCTTCCCTGTCCTTCACAATCTTCCAGAGTTTGCTGAGACCCATGTCCATTGAGTTGATGATGCCGTACAACCATGTCATCCTCTGTCATCCCTTTCTCCTCCTGCCTTCAACCTTTCCAGCATCAGAGTCTTTTCCAATGAGTCAGCTCTTCTCATCAGTTCCCCAAAATATTGGAGTTTCAGTATCAGTCCTTCCAATGAATATTCAGGGCTGATTTCCTTTAGGATTTATTGATTTGATCTCTTTTCAGTTCAAGGGACTCTCAAGAGTCTTCTCCAACACTGTGGTTTGAAAGCATCAATTCTTCAGCATTCAGCTTTCTTTATGGTCCAACTCTCACATCTGTACATGACTACTGGAAAAACCATAGCTTTGACTATATGGATGTTTGTCAGCAAAGTAATGTCTCTGTTTTTTAATACACTGTCTAGGTTTGTCATAGCTTTCCTTCCAAGGAGCAAGTGTCTTTTTAACTACATGGCTGCAGTAACCATCCCTAGTGATTTTGGAGCCCAAGAAAATAAAGTGTGTCACTGTTTCCATGGTTTCCCCATTTGTTTTCCCTGAAGTGATGAGAACAGATGCCATGATCTTAGTTATTTGAATATTGAGTTTTAAGCCAGCTTTTTCACTTCCTTCTTTCACCTTAATCATAAGGTTCTTTAGTTCCTCTTCCCTTTCTGCCGTAAGGGTGATATCATCTCCATATCTGAGATTTTTAATATTTCTCCTGTCTTTCTTGCTTCCAGCTTGAGTTTCATCCAGTCCAGCATTTCACATGATGTACTCTTCATATAAGTTAAATAAGCAGGATGATAACATACAGCCTTGACATACTCCTTTCCCAATATTGAACTAGTTCATTGTTACATGTTTGGTTCTAACTGTTACTTCTTGAGCTGCATGCAGATTTCTAAGGAGGCATGTAAAAAGGTCTGGTATTCCCTTTACAAATTTTCCAGTTTGTTGTTATCCACACCATCAAAGACTTTAGCATAGTCAATGAAGCAGATATTTTTCTGGAATACTTTTGCTTTTTCTATGATCCAGTGGATGTTGGCAATTTGACTTCTGATTCCTCTGTCTTTTAAATCTACCTTGCACATCTGGTACTTCTTGGTTCACATGCTACTGAAGCTTAGCTTGAAGGATTTTGAGAATTAACTTGCTAGCATGTGAAATGAATGCAATTGTGCAGTAGCTTGAACATTCTTTGGCACTGCCCTTCTTTAGGTTTGGAATGAAAACTGACCTTTTACAGTCCTCTGGCCACTTCTGAGTCTTCCAAATTTACTGGCATATTGAGTGCAGCACTTTAATTCTATCACCTTTTAGGATTTGAAATAGCTTTGCTGGAATTCCATCACCTCCACTAGTGTTGCTGGTAGTAATGCTTCTTAAGTCCTTCTTGACTTCAAACTCCAGGATATCTGGCTCTAGGTGAATGACCACACTATCACGGTTATCCCAGTCTTTAAGTCCTATATATATATATATAGTTCTTCTATGTATTCTGGCCACCACTTCTTAATCTCTTATACCTCTGTTAGGTCCTTACAATTTCTGTCCTTTATCATGCCCATCCTTGCATGAGATGTTCTCTTGATATCTCCAATTTTCTTGAAGAGAGCTCTAGTCATTCCCATTCTATTGTTTTCCTCTACTCCTTTGTATTGTTCATTGAAGAAAGTCTTGTTATCTCTCCTTCCTTTTCTCTGGAATCTGCATTCAGTTGTGTATATCTTTCCCTTTCTCCTTTGACTTTCAAATCTCTTCTTTACTCAGCTATTTTTGTAAGACCTCCTCAGACAACCACTTTGCCTTCTTACATTTCTTTTTCTGTAGGATGATTTTGGTTACTGCCTCCTGTGCAATGTTATGAGCCTCCATATCCATGGTTCCTCTGGCACTCTGTCTACCAGATCCAATCCCTGAATCCTTCTGTCACATCTACTGCATAATCATACGGGATTTGATTTAGGTCATACTTGAAAGGCCTAGTGATTTTCCCTACCTTCTTCAATGTAAGCCTGAAATTTGCAATAAGGAGCTCATGATCTGAGCAACAGTCAGCTCAAGGTCTTGTTTGTGCTGACTATATAGAGCTTCTCCATCACTGGCTGCAAAGAATATAATCAATCTCATTTTGATATTGACCAACTGGTGATGTCTATGTGTAGAATCATCTCTTGTGCTGTTGGAACATCTCTTGTGCTCTTGGAAAATGACGTTTGCTATGTATGCTTTATTTTGTCAAGTTTGCTCTTGACAAAACTCTCTTAGCCTTTGTCCTACTTCATTTTGTACTCCAAGGCCAAACTTGCCTGTTGCACCAGGTATCTTTTGACTTCCTTTTTGCCTTCCAGTCCCCTATGGTGAAACGACATCTTTTTTGTGTTCGTTCTAAAAGATCTTGTAGGCCTTCATAGAACTACATAGAACTGTTCAGCTTCAGCTTCTTCAACATCAGTGGTTGGGGCATAGACTTAGATTACTGTGATGTTGACTGGTTTGCCTTGGAAACAAACCAAAATCATTCTGTCATTTTTGAGATTGCCCCCAAGTACTGCATTTTAGATTCTTTTGTTGATTATGATGGCTATTCCACTTCTTATAAGGGATTCTTGTCCATTGCAGTAGATATATTGATCATGTAAATTAAATTCTCCCAGCTCATTTCAGTTCACTGATACCTAAAATGTCAATGTTCACTCTTGGCATCTCCTGCTTGACCACTTCAAATTTACCTTGATTCATGGATCTGACATTCCAGGTTCTTATGCAATATTGTTTTTTATAGCATTGATCTTTACTCTCACCACTAGACACATTCATAACTGAACACTGTTTCTCTTTTGGCCTAGCCTTTTCATTCTTTCTGGAGCTGTTAGTAATTGCCCTCCTCTCTTCTCCAGTGATCCTTCCACCTTGAGGCTCAGCTTCCGATGTCATATCTTTTTGCCTTTCATACTGTTGATGAGGTTCTTGTGACACAACTATTGAAATTTTTTGCATTCCCTACCCCAATGGACCATTTGTTTGTCAGAATTCTCCTCTATGACCCATCCTTCTTAGGTGGCCCTGCACGACATGGCTAGTAGCTTCATTGAGTTATGCAAGCCCCTTCACCACTACAAGGCTGTAATCCAAGAAGAAAACGTAATTGTTAGGAGAAATCAATTCATTTGATTCCAAATTTTGTTTAACTGTATGTCTATCACATCCTTTCAGAAACAAGATCCTCTATAAAGTGACAGAATCATTTCAGGCATTTTATAATTATTCTCATTTTTACTAAATCAAAGCAAAGTAATATAATCTGTGCACAGAAGAAATTCACTTATAGCCTCATTATGTTACCCCATAATGAGATTGCAGATAATAAATTTAATAAAATGGGGTTGTTCTTTAACAACTTAGACTTTTTAACTTGCAATTAAAAAGGTAATATCAAAGTCTTTGGAGTTGCCTATGTTATTGCTTGAAATATAGGGCCAGGTAGGAAAAAATATATATATATGGCAGCAGAGAATGTTTAAAAGATTTAGAAATGAACATGAATAGAGAGCTATTTGATTTTGTAAAGCAATACGTAACTTCCTGTCTGTTTATAGTGCCTTAGTACAAGAGGGGGGAAAAAAACGAAATGTGGGAGTTGTGAAAGCAGTTAAAACATTATTAGTGTTTAGGATTTTCCATAAACTGGACAGAATTTTTCCTTTAGATGCATGTGAAGTGAAGTGAAGTTACTCAGTCGTGTCCAACTCTTTGCAACCCCCAAGGACTGTAGCCTGCCAGGCTCCTGCATCCATTGGATTTTCCAGGCAAGAATACTGGAGTGGGTTGCCATTTCCTGCTCCAGAGGATCTTCCAGACCCAGGGATTGAACCAGGGTCTCCCACATTACAGGCAGACTCCTTAACGTCTGAGTCACCAGGGATGTCCCAGAATTTTTCCTTTAGATGCATAGTTTAATAGTATTCATTAACTGGAAATTGAACAGCCAAAGAAAAATATGTCCAGTTGAAATGATAATAAAATCATACACAGTATCAGGAAAATATATGATATATGGCACCAAAGATTTTAAAATTAGCAGGAAAATAAAGTAAAAAAGGAGAAAAACAGAGTTTACCGTATTAAAAATCAGCAGTCTAGATTATAATAATTAAGATGATATTCTCTTGATTATGACTAGTTTTCACTAGTCACATTAATGATTCAGTTCAGTTCAGTTGCTCAGTTGTGTCTTTGCAATCCCATGGACTGTAGCATGCCAGGCCTCCCTGTCCTTCACCAACTCCTAGAGCCTGCTCCAACTCATGTCCATTGAGTCAGTGATGCCATCCATTAATGATTACCTATAGTTAAAATTTTAACTATACACATTTAGCAATTCACATTTTGGGCACACTTTACTTGATAGCCAGCATAATGTCTATTTGTTGTTCTGGGCTATAAGAACACAGAATGAATTGAGACTACTTGGTTCAAAAATCCCTGCCACCAACATCATGTGTGACTGTGGGAATATTACTTTTAAGTCTGCCATCAGTGAATGGAGGTTTTATAGTTTCTCACACCTAAGGTTTACTGCGAAGCTTGATGAGTCAATAGATATGAAGCACAAGACACAAACTGTTCAGAATACCATTATAATTATCTCAATAGTGTTATTTTTCTGTGCAATTGACTCGAATTCTCATATTTTTAGTATATTTAGAAGGAACATAGACTAATTTGATCAATTTAACTTTCAAACATATTGATAAACTGTATCTCACCTTGACATATTTAACTCCAAGCACATGAAAACTCATCCTTAACTTTCAAAACTATTGTTGTGGAATTTTTCCTTTATCATCACCAGAAGTTATATAGAACACAGTCAATGAATTTTTCTTAATTATAAATTACTGGGAAAGATAATCCAGTTTCCAAAAACAATAGGTCAGTTGTTCAATATATATGTTTTTGTGTCAGTCCTGAATCCTAATTGCTAATGCTACATGCTAACACTAATCATGATCCTAATGCTAATTATTCATCATCTTAAATGAAAGTTAATTTTCAAAAAATCAAAATAATGCTGTAACAGTGAATGCCTCTTGTATGGGATGATCCTTTCACATCTGGGTTTGAGAGAGTAATTTCCATTGCCCACTTTACTTCCCCTATTCAATTTTGTCTGCAGTACAGATGAACTGACACCGTGAAAACACTTATAGACATTGACTTGCAGCCCAAATGGTAAATTACTTATATTTGTGAGTAAAAGTCAGACACACACTATGAACTGAGATGTTTTGAAGTTGGTGCTGATAATTGTAACAATAAAGATACACTGAATAAGGATAGCATCCAAGGTAGTATTTTCACACACAGAGATGCACACACATATGCAACAGACCAGGTTGTTTAACTACCATATATACTGGTGTGCATCCTTAAGTGCTGTTATGTGTATCACTGTTGTATGATAGTATCTTCTGATGCCATCTTGTCCAATGATTTAAAGAATTATTGATTTAAAATAATTTTACTTAAAACCATTCTAGAATAGACTAGTTGCTAAGTATCAGTAGCAAAGTAATATGAAGAAAAATGTTAAATGTTTTCTTCCAATTTTAGAAATCTACTTCTTAACAATCAATCTGTATGCTGTGTTAATTCCTTGTAAATTTCCTGGTTTTGTTTTAAAGATTCTAGGTCACAGCAGTGCCCTCATGGGATCAATGGAAGAGTACAACACATCCTCTACAGACTTTACTTTCATGGGGTTGTTCAATAGGAAGGAAACATCAGGCCTGCTTTTTGCCATCATCTCTATTATCTTTTTTACTGCATTGACAGCCAACGGCGTCATGATATTTCTGATCCGCACTGATTCGCACCTCCACACCCCCATGTACTTCCTACTTAGCCACCTCTCCTTCATTGACATGATGTACATCTCTACCATTGTGCCCAAGATGTTGGTAGATTACCTGCTGGATCAAAGGACCATCACCTTTACGGGATGCACAGCTCAACATTTCCTCTACCTCACTCTTGTGGGAGCTGAATTCTTCCTGTTGGGTCTCATGGCCTATGACCGCTACGTGGCCATCTGTAACCCGCTCCGCTATCCAATCTTAATGAGCCGCCAGGTTTGCTGGATGATTATAGCAGGTTCCTGGTTTGGGGGGTCTTTAGATGGCTTTCTTCTAACTTCCATAACCATGAGTTTCCCCTTCTGCAACTCTCGGGAAATTAACCATTTCTTCTGTGAGGCACCTGCAGTCCTGAAATTGGCTTGTGCAGACACAGCTCTCTATGAGACAGTGATGTATGTGTGTTGTGTCTTGATGCTCTTGATTCCTTTCTCTGTGGTAATTGCCTCCTATGCTCAAATCCTGACCACAGTCCACCGCATGAGGTCAGTGGAAGGGAGAAAGAAGGCATTTGCCACCTGTTCATCTCACATGACAGTGGTGACCTTATTCTATGGGGCTGCCATGTACACTTACATGCTGCCACACTCTTACCACAGGCCAGAACAAGACAAAGTCTTCTCTGTGTTCTACACCATCCTCACACCCATGCTTAATCCACTCATCTACAGTTTGAGAAACAAAGATGTAACTGGAGCTATGAAGAGGGTACTGGGCAGGTTCAAGGGCACACAGAGAGTGTCAGGGGATGCTTTTTGACACTTGGCTCCTTCCTATGCAAATGGTGAATGGGAACCTCTTTGACCAATGTGGCCATGCTCAGTGAAAGATTAAACCGGAGGACAGGTTCAAATGTGTGGGAAAAAATCATTATAAAAGTGTGTCTTCTTGATCTCCTTTCCTTCATCTTCCTTTCCTCCTGACCTATTCATATGTATTCAAAATAAATGCTCAGTGATTTCCAGAAACACAAACTAAAATTTCATACTCAGCAATTTTACCTTTTGGAGGTAAAATAAATTGCATGTGATTTTAGATAGCATGAAGTATGTTAAGGAGTACAAGAGAGAAGATGGCACTACAAACATACATGATTCTAGTGTATAAATAGAGCTCACCATCTAAGGATAAGGTAAATCTTTTTTTTTTTTTTTCTAGGTTTATATTAATACTCTGACCCAGCCATTTAGGAAGACAGATGGATGGCTAACTGTACATCCCAAGATGTTAGATGATCAGAAAAGTCACAGCATATTTTCTCAAGAAGCCATTATACTTGCTAAAATCATTAGGTGATTTTTTAAATTTTTATGTAGAAATAAAATATTTAACTTTTGCTTGTTTGCAACACATTATCCAGAACTATTTGTGAGAGAAACTAAAATTGGTGGATGAGAGCAAATGACATTATACAGAGAAGACAACGTGACAAGATTGTTTTCCTGAAAGCATTTCTAAGATGTTGGAGAAACATACAGGGGTACAAGTTGGAAAGATAATAAAATAATTTTTCAAATATGTCACAAATTAAGACATGTGACATCTTATCTTATCAAGATTAAGCATGTCATTCATATAATAGAAGTTAGCTCATAGTTCATATCCATAGCCACACTGAACCAGGAATTGAGAAAGAAGGCATGTGGCAAATCATGTTCACATCCTATAAGACTCTACAAAGTATTCACTCAAGGATAAAAGGGGCGACTTTATTAAATTCCTCATGTTTATTATCATATTGGTAAATCTGTCCGAAACTTAGCAATTTAAACATCTTGTCAGATTCATCGACCTCATAATAAATGAAGCACTCATTATGAGTTCTAATTTACTGATGAGAAAAATAGGGGTCAAGGAATTCTTTAGAGTAACATTTTTTTTCCTATTTTAAAAATAGATTTCTTTTTTTCTTTTTTTAATTTTATTTTATTTAACTTTACAATATTTTATTGGTTTTGCCATATATCAAAATGAATCTGCCACAGGTATACATGTGTTCCCCATCCTGAACCCTCCTCCCTCCTCCCTCCCCATACCACCCCTCTGGGTCGTCCCAGTTCACCAGCCCCAAGCATCCAGGATCGTGTATCGAACCTGGATGGGCGACTAGTTTAATATATGATATTATACATATTTCAATGCCATTCTCCCAAATCATCCCACCCTCTCCCTCTCCCACAGAGTCCAAAAGACTGGAACAGTTTTAGTTTAACAGAAAAATTAAGTTGAAGGTACAGAGTAGGATAACATTTCAATTAATGCCCTAAATTGCAGGATTTCAGGAATGTGATTAATGGAATATGTATCTTTCAGATACAGGTTCCTCATTCATTCATTCATCATAGATGTTAATACAATAGACAAAGCACTCTCACTCAAAGCATTATATTTCACTTGGGCCAATACAATGAAAAGAAAGCACAAGCAAGAAAAGAAGCAAACAATTTATATTTCCATCACATTGTATGTAACTGCAGCTGCCAAGGCTGAACATACCCATAACTTATGCCCTAGGAGGTACACACTTAGGTAAATTTCTAACAGATATATATACATACACACACATAAGCTTCACCAGACATCATGTGGCAACAAACAAAAATCAGAAGCTACCCAAAAGCTCACTGATGGTGAAATGAAGACATAAATTGTGGCATATCCGATATAATAATTGTTGTAGCACCACTAGTAACAACATGGATTGATCTCAAAAATGTAATGTTGGACTAATGAAGCAAGTTGTTACAAAAGCGTGTATTTGTATAAAATACAGATCCAGCAAGACTAACCCATGCTTTGGGAAGGTTAGTGGTTGACATAGTGCATGGGAAGACTTCATGTGTTGGTGGTTTTCTGTTTCTAGATGTGGATACATGATATACTCAGTGTTTATTATAAAAGAGAATTGATCAAGTTCAAATTTTTGTATGTTTAAAAATTTTTATTATACTTCAGTAAAAAAAGTTTACATATAAATATCAAATTTTATTTATCTATTTATAAGATCTTTAAAATTTATTCAGTTGAATTTTTTTTTTTTTTTTTTAAGAATGTTGGTGGGAGTATAGTAATCTGAAGGAAACTTCTGATAGCTTCAGGAACAACATGCACACTGGCACCCACAAACACTGAGGGTTGCGGGAAAGTTCTCTTGTGTTGAGCACCACCCTCTTTGTGTTGAGCCATTGATTTAATTGGCTTTTTAACCCCAGAGCAGGTCATCTTGAGCTAACAGAAGTTTCCACACTGAACCCAAGCCCCTAAACCTCTATTCAGTATGCAGTTACCCATCTGATTGGCATCCTCAGACCTCAGTTCTGTCCTCAGACTCCACTTTTGGAATTGCTGGTGGTTCCATTAGCAGTCCTAGATTTGGTTGGAATCCTAGTCCACAGGCCCCATTCTGAAGTCTACAGATTCAGTTCTTTTCTCTGTCCCCAGTTCCACACTGGGCATTGCTGGTGGTACACACAGGCCTACTACAGGCCTGTTCATGGTAACATCTCTTTGGTTTCTGCTAGTCTGTTAAATTTTAACCTGTGATAAAACTGTTAGATTGCATGCTGCCTATTACTCAGACTCCATGTAACAATAAATTTTTCATGGAATGGGTTAGGTTGATGCAAAGTCATCTGCCACTTCAAGAAAATTCCTGTGCATTGATGTACACTGGAAAACGTCGCACGACACCCAGCCTAGTGGTGCAACTGTTTACGTATTAGGATGGCTTTGAAAGATTCAAAAGCTAAGGAAATGGGATTCTCAAATTTCAAAGAATTGAGTGTGTGACCTTCCAACACATCTGCTTTATTTATGTATAACTCAATACCCTTTATTTGGATGTCATCTGTACCTTGTGACTTGGATTAAACCTTTGTTTACCTAAATTCTGAAGACATTTGGGCACGTTGTACCACATTTCACCTTGGCTAATAGGAAATCTACTTATTAGTCCCTTAACTTATCTACTCAATAAATAATGACATATTTTACATTAAAAATCTGATACCACGTACTTATGATTTCAGGTAATGGAAAGTCAGATTATGACTAAAATTCTGAGACTATTACAATGGCTGCTTTATAGACAGTGAACGATAAGGGGGAAAAAAAAAAAACACATTAAAGCAGAAAGACCTCTTTGGCTGTCTTTCATATGTTCTGAAGAAAGATGCTCCTCTTACAGCTTAGAGTTTCAGAAGTAAAGATGTTAAGATGTACTGTAACTTGACACATATTTTGAAGGCATGGGTAATATGATGAGTAATATTAATATATAAAACTACATATTACTATCAGATCAGTCGCTCAGTCATGTCCGACTCTTTGCGACCCCATGAACTGCAGCACGCCAGGCCTCCCTATCCATCACCAACACCCAGAGGTCACCCAGACTCACATCCATCGAGTCAGTGATGCCATCCAGCCATCTCACCCTCTGTCATCCCCTTCTCCTCCTGCCCCCAATCCCTCCCAGCATCACAGTCTTCTCCAATGAGTCAACTCTTCACATGAGGTGGCCAAAGTACTGGAGTTTCAGCTTTAGCATCATTCCTTCCAAAGAAATCCCAGGGCTGATCTCCTTCAGAATGGACTGGTTGAATCTCCTTGCAGTCCAAGGGACTCTCAAGATTCTTCTCCAACACCACAGTTCAAAAGCATGAATTCTTTGGTGCTCAGCCTTCTTCACAGTCCACCTCTCACATCCATACATGACCACAGGAAAGACCATAGCCTTGACTAGGCGAACCTTTGTTGGCAAAGTAATGTCTCTGCTTTTGAATATGCTATCTAGGTTGGTCATAACTTTCCTTCCAAGGAGTAAGTGTCTTTTAATTTCATGGCTGCAGTCACCATCTGCAGTGATTTTGGAGCCCAGAAAAATAAAGTCTGACACTGTTTCCACTCTTTCTCCATCTATTTCCCATCTAGTGATGGGACCAGATGCCATGATCTTAGTTTTCTGAATGTTGAGCTTTAAGCCAACCTTTTCACTCTCCACTTTCACTTTCATCAAGAGGCTTTTTAGCCCCTCTTCACTTTCTGCCATAAGAGTGGTGTCATCTGCATATCTGAGGTTATTGATATTTCTCCCAGCAACCTTGATTCCAACTTCTGTTTCTTCCAGTCCAGCATTTCTCATGATGTACTCTGCATATAAGTTAAATAAACATGGTGACAATATACAGCCTTGACGTACTCCTTTTCCTATTTGGAACCAGTCTGTTGTTTCATGACCAGTTCTAACTGTTCCTTCCTGTCCTGCATACAGATTTCTCAAGAGGCAGATCAGGTGGTCTGGTATTAGTGAAATCTAAAGTTCTTGTGATAAGCCTCAAGGCCTCCTCCAATATGCTTCCTCTTATTACCTCTTGATGTCTGTTCCTACTATTCCCAGCTCCTTACTGTGCTCCAGCTACCCTGGGTGTCCCGCCCTTTATTAATAGGCTAAGCACACTCCTACCTCAGGACCCTTCCAGTGAATTTTCCCCCTGGAACTCTCTTCCCCCAAACAAGCTTTATGGCTAAATTCTATATCTGTTTATGATTTAGGTCAACTGTTATTCTCCTAAAATGATATACAGTGATGATTTTTTTTAATTTAAATTTATTTGTTTTAATTAGAAGCTAATTACTTTACAATATTGTATTGGTTTTGCCATACATCAACATAAATCTGCCACAGGTGTACACGTGTTCCCAAACCTGAACACCCCTCTCACCTCCCTTCCCATACCATCCTGGTTATTTTTAAAAGCAACAAACATTACCTCATCCTCAACAATCCTTTCTTCCCTCACTTTACTATTTTTTCTCCAGCATTTGAAATTGTTTATCATGTTATACGGTTAACTAATTCTATTTAATTTTAATATTTGTGTCCCTTCTAAAATGAAAGCTCCATGAGATCAGAAGCCTCTGACTGTTTTCAACACTAACATTTCAATGGTCTAGAGAATGACAGCACAGAGTAGAAGCTCAGTAAATATTTGTCTGATGAATCAACACCTTATAAAAATGCTCCTATATGCATTGGCCTGTTTATGAACTCTTTATTCTGTTCCTTTGATTTAATTGTCTCACAATGTGTCAGTTTTACATTGTTTTAGTTAGGATAGCTTTAAAATAAAGCTTGATTTCTGAAATAGCAATTTTACCTGAATTGTTCTTATTTAACATTGTGGCGCTGGAGCAGTGACTGCACAGCGCTGGTGTGACATCGAGGAGATACCCCACATCCAAGGGAAAAGGAGGAGCCCCAAAAAGATGGTAGGAGGGGCAAAATTGCATTTAGAATCAAAATCCATACCCTCCAGAGACACTCACAGAACTCAAACAAACCTTGTGCACACCAGGACCCAGAGACCCCACAGAGACTGAGGCAGAACTGTGTTTGAGTGTCTCCTGTGGAAATATGGGTCAGCAGTGGACAACCACAGGGGCAGGGGATCTGGATGCAGCAGACTTGGGTATGGCATAAGCCCTCTTGGAGGAGGTCACCATTAACCCCACCATAGAGCTGCAGAACTTACCCAAAACTGGGAAAATAGACTCTTACAGGGCACAAATAGAACCTTGTGCACACCAGGACACAGGAGAAAGGAGCAGTGACCTCACAAGAGACTGACCCAGATTTGCCCATGTCTCCGGTGGTGGTGAGGGTCAGCTGTGGCCCGCTGCAGAGTTGGGGGCACTGAGTGCAGCAATGTGTACATGGGACATTTTGAAGGAGGTAGCCATTATCTTTATTACCTCCACCATAATTTGGTCCCACAGAGTACATAATGAGAAACGCTGGGCTGGAAGAAGCACAAGCTGGAATCAAGATTGCTGGGAGAAATATCAATAACCTCAGATATGCAGTAGACACCACTCTTATGGCAGAAAGTGAAGAGGAACTAAAAAGCCTCTTGTTGAAAGTGAAAGAGGATAGTGAAAAGGTTGGCTTAAAGCTCAACATTCAGAAAACTAAGATCATGGCATCTGGTCCAATCACTTCATGGGAAATAGATGGGGAAAGAACGGAAACAGTGACTGAC
Organism: Tragelaphus eurycerus; assembly: GCA_935064755.1. NCBI lineage: Eukaryota > Metazoa > Chordata > Mammalia > Artiodactyla > Bovidae > Tragelaphus > Tragelaphus eurycerus. The sequence goes on along the minus strand of CAKXYN010000419.1, from coordinate 138,548 downwards.
TTTAGTTTTTCGGGCCCCAAAATCTTTGCAGATGATAATTGCAGCCATGAAATTAAAAGATGCTTATTCCTTGGAAAGAAAGTTATGACCAACCTAGATAGCATATTCAAAAGCAGAGACATTACTTTTCCAACAAAGGTCTGTCTAATCAAGGCTATGTATTTTCCAGTAATCATGTATGATTGTGAGAGTTGGACTGTGAAGAAAGCTGAGCGCCAAAGAATTGATGCTTTTGAACTGTGGTGTTGGAGAAAACTTTTGAGAGTCCCTTGGACTGCAAGGAGATCCAGCCATCCCTTCTAAAGGAGATCAGCCCTGGGTTTTCATTGGAAGGACTGATGCTAAAGCTGAAACTCCAATACTTTGGCCACCTCATGCGAAGAGTTGACTCATTGGAAAAGACTCTGATGTTGGGAGGGGTTGGGGGCAGGAGGAGAAGGGGACGCCAGAGGATGAGATGGCTGGATGGCATCACTGATTCGATGGACATGAGTTTGAGTAAACTCCGGGAGTTGGTGATGGACAGGGAGGCCTGGTGTGCTGCAATTCATGGGGTTGCAAAAAGTGGGACATGACTGAGTGACTGAACTGAACAGAACTGAAATGACTGGGAAGGAAAACACCTCCACCTATCAAGATAAAATTGGATTAAAGATTTACTTGAGCATAGCCCTGCCCATCAGAACAAGACCCAACTTCCCCATTAGTCAGTCTCTCCCATCAGGACTCTTCCATGAGAATCTTATCCTTCTCCATCAGAGGGCAGAAAAAATGGAAACCACAATCACAGAAAACTAAGCAAACTAAACCACAATCACAGAAAACTAAGCAAACTGATCACATGAACCACAGTCTTGTCTAATATAATGAAACTATGAAACATGCCATGTAGGGCCACCCAAGATGAACGGGTCATGGTGGAGAGTTCTGACAAAATGTGGCCCACTGGAGAAAGAAATGGCAAACCACATCATTATTCTTGCCTTGAGAACCCCATGAACAATATGAAAAGGCAAAAAGATAGGACATTGAAAGATGAACTCCCAGATTGGTAGGTGCCCAATATGGTACTGGAGATCAGTGGAGAAATAACTCCAGAAAGAATTAAGAAATGGAGCCAAAGCAAAAAAAACACACACACACACACCCAGTTGTGGATGTGACTGGTGATAGAAGCAAAGTCTGATGCTGTAAGAGCAATATATACATGAACCTGGAGTGCTAAGTCCATTCAGTTCAGTTCAGTCACTCAGTAGTGTCCCACTCTTTGCAACCCCATGAACCCCAGCACAATAGGCCTCCCTGTCCATCACCAACTCCCAGACTCCAACTAAACCTGGGTCCATTGTGTTGGTGATCCCATCCAACCATCTCATCCTCTGTCATCCCCTTCATCTCCTGCCCTCAATCTTTCCCAGCATCAGGGTCTTTTTCAATGAGTCAGCTCTCTGCATCAAGTGGCCAAAGTATTGGAGTTTCAACTTCAACATCAGTCCCTCCAATGACCACCCAGGACTGATCTCCTTTAGGATGGACTGGTTGGATCTCCTTGTAGTCCAAGGGACTCTCAAGAGTCTTCTCCAACACCACAGTTCAAAAACATCAATTCTTCAGTTCTCAGCTTTCTTTATGGTCCAACTCTCACATCTATACATGACTATTGGAAAAACCATAGCCTTGACTAGATGAAACTTTGTTGACAAAGTAATGTCTCTGCTTTTTAATATGCTGTATAGGTTGGTCATAACTTTCCCTCCAAGGAGCAAACGACTTTTAATTTTGTGCCTGCAGTCACCATCTGCAGTGATTTTGAAGCCCAGAAAAATAGTCAGCCACTAATTCCACTGTTTCCCCATCTATTTGCCAGGAAGTGATGGGACCAGATGCCATGATCTTCGTTTTCTGAAGGCTGAGCTCTAAGCCAACGTTTTCACTCTCCTTTTTCACTTTCATCAAGAAGCTCTTTAGTTTTTTTCACTTTCTACCATAAGGGTGGTGTAATCTACATATTTGAGGTTATTGATATTTCTCCCAGCAATCTTGATTCCAGGGTGTGCTTCTTCCAGCCCCATGTTTTTCATTATGTACTCTGCATATAAATTAAATAGCAGGGTGACAATATACAGCCTTGATGTATGCCTTTTCCTATTTGGAACCAGTCTGTTGCATGTCCAGTTCTAACTGTTGCTTCCTGACCTGCATACAGGTTTCTCAAGAGACAGGTCAGGTGGTCTGGTATTCCTATCTCTTTCAGAATTTTCCACAGTTTATTGTGATCCACACAGTCAAAAGCTTTGGCATAGTCAATAAAGCAGAAATAGATGTTTTTTCTGGAACTCTCTTGCTTTCTCGATGAACGAGTGGATGTTGGCAATTTGTTCCCTGATTCCTCTGACCTTTCTAAAACCAATTTGAACATCTGGAGGTTCACAGTTCATATGTTGCTGAAGCCTGGCTAGGAGAATTTTGAGCATTACTTTACTAGTGTGTGAGATGAGTGCAATTGTGCAGTAGTTTGAGCGTTCTTTGGCATTGCCTTTCTTTGGGATTGGAATGAAAACTGACCTTTTCCAGTCCTGTGGCCCCTGCTGAGTTTTCCAAATTTGCTGGCATGTTGAGTGTAGTACTTTCACAGGATCATCTTTTAGGATTTGGAATAGCTCCACTGGGATTCCATCACCTCCACTTCTTTGTTCGTAGTGATACTTCCTAAAGCCCAGCTGACTTCACATTCCAGGATGTCCGGCTCTAGGTGAGTGTGAGTGGTCACACCTTTGTGATTATCTGGATCATGAAGATCTTTTTTGTACAGTTCTTCTGTGTATTCTTGCCACCTCTTCTTAATATCTTCTGCTTCTGTTAGGTCTATACCATTTCTGTCCTTTATTGAGCCCATCTTTGCATGAAATGTTCCCTTGGTATCTCAAATTTTCTTGTAGAGATCTCTAGTCTTTCCCATTCTATTGTTTTCCTCTATTTCTTTACATTGATCACTGAGGAAGGCTTTCTTATCTCTCCTTGCTATTCTTTGGACTTCTGCATTCAAATGGGTATGTCTTTCTTCTTCTCATTTGCTGGTCCACTGGAGAAGGGAATGGCAAACCACTTCAGTATTCTTGCCTCGAAAACCCCAGAAACAGTATGAAAATGCAAAAATATAGGACATTAAAAGATGAACTCTGCAGGTCAGTACGTGCCCGGGATGCTACTGGAGATCTGTGGAGAAATAACTCCAGAAAGAATGAAGGGATGGAGCCAAAGCAAAAAGAACACCCAGTTGTGGATGGGACTGGTGATAGAAGGAAGATTCAATGCTCTAAAGAACAATATTGCATAGGAACCTGCAATGTTAGGTCCAAGAATCAAGGCAAATTGGAAGTGGTCAAACAGGAGATGAAAAAAGTGAACATCGACATTCTAGGAATCAGCAAACTAAGATGAACTGGAATGGGTGAATTTAATTCAGATGACAATTATATCTACTATTGTGGGCAGAAATCCCTTAGAAGAAATGGAATAGCCATCATAGTCAATGAAAAAGTCCGAAATGCAGTACTTGGATGCAATCTCAAAAATGACAGAATGATCTCTGTTCGTTTCCAAGGCAAACCATTCAACATCATGGTAATCCAGGTCTATGCCCTGACCAGTAACACTGAAGAAGGTGAAGTTGAACACTTCTATGAAGACCTACAGGACCTTCTAGAACTAACACCCAAAAAAGATTCCTTTTCATTATGGGGGACCGGAATGCAAATGTAGAAAGTCAAGAAAAACCTGGAGTAACAGGCAAATTTGGCCTTGGAGTACAGAATGAAGCAGGGCAAAGGCTTATAGAGTTTTGCCAATAGAATGCACTGGTCATAGCAAACACCCTCTACCAACAATACAAGAGAATACTCTACACATGGACATCACCAGATGGTCAACACCATAATTAGATTGATTATATACTTTGTAGCCAAAGATGGAGAAGCTCTATAAAGTCAGCAAAAATAAGACCAGAAGTTGACTGTGGCTCAGATCATGAACTCCTTATTGCCAAATTCAGACTTAAATTGAAGAAAGTAGGGAAAACCACTAGACCATTCAGGTATGACCTAAATCCCTTATGACTACACAGTGGAAGTGAGAAATAGATTTAAGGGATTAGATCTGATAGAGTGCCTGATGAGCTATGGACAGAGGTTCATGATATTGTACAGGAGACAGGGATCAAGACCAGCCCCAAGAGAAAGAAATGCAAAAAAAGTAAAATGGCTATCTGAGGAGGCCTTACAAATAGCTAGGTCCATGAATCAAGGCAAATTAGAAGTGGTCAAACAGGAGATGGCAAGAGTGAACGTCAACATTTTAAGAATCAGCGAACTAAAATGGACTGGAATGGGTGAACTTAACTCAGATGACCATTATATCTACTCTACAGGCAAGAATCCCTTCAAAAAAATGGAGTAGCCATTATAGTCAACAAAAGAGTCTGAAATGCAGTGCTTGGATGCAATCTCAAAAATGATGGAATGATTTCTGTTCATTTCCAAGGCAAACTATTCCAAATCACAGTAATCCAAGTCTAGGCCCCAACCACTAATGCTGAAGAATCTGAAGTTGAATGGTTCTATGAAAACATGCAAGACCTTCTAGAACTAATGCCCCCAAAAAGATGTCCTTTTCACTATAGGGGACCTGAACTCAAAAGTAGGATGTCAAGAAATACCTGGAATAACAGTCAAGTGGGCTTTAGGAAGCATCACTATGAACAAAGATAGTGGAGGTGATGAAATTCCAGTTGAGCTATTTCAAATCCTAAAAGATGATGCTGTCCAAGTGATGCACTCAATATACCAGCAAATTTAGGAAACTTAGCAGTGGCCACAGGACTGGAGAAGGTCAGTTTTCATTCCAATCCCAAAGAAAGGCAATGTCAAAGAATGCTCAAACTACTGCACAACTGCACTCATCTCACACACTAGTAAAGTAATGCTCAAAATTCTCCTAGCCAGGCTTCAACAATACATGAATTGTGAACTTCCAGATATTCAAGCTGAATTTAGAACAAGCAGAGGAATCAGAGATCAAATTGCCAACATCTGTGGGATCATCAAAAAAGCATTCCAGACAAACATCTACTTCTGCTTTATTGACTATGCCAAAGCCTTTGCCTGTGTGGATCACAATAAACTGTGGAAAATTCTTCAAGAGATGGGAATACCAGACCACCTGGCCTGCCTCTTGAGAAACCTGTATGCAAGTCAGGATGCAACAGTTAGAATTGGACATGGAACAACAGACTGGTTCCAAATAGGAAAAGGCATACGTCAAGGCCGTACATTGTCACCCTGCTATTTAACTTATATGCAGAGTACATCATAAAAAACATGGGGCTGGAAGAAGCACACGCTGGAATCAAGATTGCTGGGAGAAATATCAATCACCTCAGATATGCAGATGACACCACCCTTATGGCAGAAAGCAAAGGAAAACTAAAAAGCCTCTTGATGAAAGTGAAAGAGGAGAGTGAAAAAGTTGGCTTAAAACTCAACATTCAGAAAATTAAGATAATGGGATCTGGTCCTATCACTTCATGGCAAACAGATGGGGAAACAGTGGCTGACTTTATTTTGGGGAGCTCCAAATCACTGCATGTTATGACTATAGCCATGAAATTATAAGACACTTGCTCTCTGGAAGAAAAGGTATCACCAACCCAGACAGCATATTAAAATGCAGAGACATTACTTTGCCAACAAAGGTCCATCTAGTCAAAGTAATGGTTTTTCCAGTAGTCACAGATGGATGTGAGAGTTGAACTATAAAGGAAGCTGAGGACTGAAGACTTGATGCTTTTAATCTGTGGTGTTAGAGAAGACTTGTGAGTCCCTTGGACAGCAAGGAGATCCAACCAGTCCATCCTAAAGGAAATCAGTCCTGAATATTCATGGGAAGGACTGATGCTAAAGCTGAAACTCCAATTCTTTGGTCACCTGATGCAAAGAACTGACTCATTTGTAAAGACCCTGATGCTGGGAAAGATTGAGGGTGGGAGGAGAAGGGGACAACAGAGGATGAGATGGTTGGATGGCATCACCAACACAATGGACCCGGGTTTAGGTGGACTCTGGGAGTTGGTGATGGACAGGGAGGCCTGGCCTGCTGCAGTCCATGGGGTCGCAAAGAGTCGGACACAACTGAGCGACTAAACTGACTGAGCTGAACATTGTCCTGGCTCCTTTTTTGTGGCCCCTTACTGTGTGGCTCAGCTGATAATGAATCTACCCGCAGTGTGGGAACCTGGGTTTAATCCCTCGGTTTTGAAGATCCCCTGGAGAAGGGAAAGTCTACCCACTCCAGTATTCTGGCCTGGTGAATTCCTTGGGCTGTATAGCCCATGGGTTCACAAAGAGTTAGACACGACTGAGCGACTTTCACTTTCACTCTTCTTGAAAAGAATCAGCTTTTCAAATTATAATTATATATGTAAATTTTACTGAGATTACATTGAATCTAAATCTCTATTCTATGTTTATATCTATCTCTTTGTATCTATCTGTATCCACTATCTCAATAAACCAATTTTATTTTTAACTCATTCTATTTTTATATCAGAACATTCAAGATACATCGCTAATTCTTTGGTATTCTAGCCTTACATATATTATTGTGCATCTATAAATTATAATAATACACCAGTCTGCAAACACTAAACCCTGTTGTAGGAATTACATACAACCCCAGAATCTCAGTGATTTACACCACCAATTTATTTGTGATATACAAATTTGTGGTAGATACCTCACAGTTCATTGAAGATAGCATTTCTCTATCTTTTGACTTCCTTTGTTTACAATTAAGAACTCAACTTTCAATTTAACTGTCTGTACTTTAAGTAACCTCTCTTTTTTAAGGTCATTTTGTAATTATCTTTGATATGTTTTGTAATTGTGCTATGAGTTGTCTAGCCATGGGTCTGTCTGTTATTCATCCTGCTGGGTATTCATTAGGATTTATAGATATGTTGGTGTCTTTTAACAGTTCTGAAAAATTAGCAGCCATTATCATTACAGACCATTGGTGTGCCCCTAGCAATATGATCAAGTGACATATTTTGTGTCATAAGCCATTTTCCTTTTGAAAATTTGCAAAAGGAATACATTTTAACTATAGGCTAACTCTATTTACATCTTTATATCTGATATCCACAGACTTGCTTCTGGCTCTATTAAGCATTGTAAAATTTATTTGTAATCCCAAGGGAATCCAAATATCCAAAACATTTTGAAAATTAAGAGCAAAGTTGGAGAACACACACTTTCCAATTTAATTCAAAATGAATCAAAGGCCTAAAAGTAAGACCTAAAGCTGTAAAACTCTTATAAGAAAACACAAGGGAAAATCTTTCTGAGATTTGATCTGGCAGTGATTTTTGGATGTAAAACCAAAATCACAGGAAAAAAAATAAGTAAATTGAGCTAAACCATACTTTTAAACGTGTGAGTATCAAATGCTTTATCAAGAGAGTAAAGAACTGAGCACATAATGGCAGAAAATACTAGCTAATGGTATAACTGAATAGAGATTAATACCCAGAGTAACAAAAAGAATTCTTATAACTCAACAAGAAGAACCACCCAAAAAATAAGTTATGTTCTGAACCAACAGACTTTATGTTGGTAAGCCAGATGGGAACTTATCTTTGCCAGACATCTCTTCTTGCTCTTTATCAAGAAGAATTTATCTTCCCTTTTAAATTTATCTTCCCTTTTAAATTTATCTTCCCTCAGATAAATTCTGAGTTTGTGCAGGCACAGTCTGGAGGGAAACCTTAATAGACCTGGTGGGCTGGTAATGGATGTTGATCCATTTCTTCCTTATAAAGGGCAGTGCTAAGATGCATCTAACTTGGATTTTCCAGGGCCTCTGGGAACTTTCAGACAGCAGTTTTTTTGGTTCCCACCACATCAGGTTACGGAGAAGGCAGTGGCACCCCACTCCAGTACTCTTGCCTGGAAAATCCCATGGGCAGAGAAGCCTGGTAGGGTGCAGTCCATGGGGTCGCGACGAGTCAGACACGACTGAGCGACTTCACTTTCACTTTTCACTTTCATGCATTGAAAGAGGAAATGGCAACTCACTCCAGTGTTCTCGCCTGGAGAATCCCAGGGACGGGGAGCCTGGTAGGCTGCCGTCTATGGGGTTGCACAGAGTCGGACTCGACTGAAGCAACTTAGCAGCACATCAGGTTATCTTAACACTGGCTCTCTCCTTTTTCCTATTTCAACCCCCATGTCCTTTTGTCCTTCCCTTTACTATCTGGACCACATTTCTTTAGAAAAACTTCCAATTCAATATTCATTTTCTAAGATCAAATTTCTGGGAAGTTCAGGCTAAGGCAGGCCATATATAAAAGTAATTTAATGACAGTTATCTCAAATTGGATCACAATCTTAAAAATGCAGAAGACACAGAAATGAGCTTTTCTAAAGTTATGAAAATGAAAGAAAAAAATTCTTAGTCAACCACACTAGGTTAAAATTATTTGTCTTATAAAGTGCAATCACAAAATATGCAGACCCAAATTGTTGGAAACAATTTAAGTGTCAAGCAGTTAAATGATAATAATATTATGTTAGTATTTTTTATGAAATTCTTCTTGGCATTTATTAACTCTTTCAATTTGTAATTTGAAAGGATTTCTTTCCTCATCCAAAGACAATATGTTTGTACATAGCTATGTAATCATGAGTAAGACTTCCTGTATTATTTAAAGTTTAAGCTCAAAACACCTGAAATCCTGTCTTCATTTACATACACAGAAGGCACAATTAAATGTGAATTGCATGATAAAGAGTCAACAGATGATACAGAGTGAGATAACAACATAACAAAAGACCCTGGTCAAAGGATTTTTTTGTTTGTTTTTATTGTTTTTGTTTTGTCTTTTCCCAAGAGTAGAGGATAGGCACTTGTCAGAATATTAGAAACAAGAGGAAAGGGGACCTTATTCCTTAAGTAACTCAAAGATTTTGTTTTCTTATATATTTTCAATGTTTTTCTATATATTCTAAATGTTTTTCAATGCTGAAATTTTTACTTATAACTCGTAACAAGTTATAAGAAATATAAGATGGTTACATACCAAGTGAATGCTTTAGTGACAGGATAGGCCTAAAATGTAGCATCTTTAGCAAGACAATACTTTATTAGGAGAATTGGATTTTCCTTTTTAACCCTTGAGAAGAGGAATGCATAAGGGTTCAGTTCAGTTCAGTTGCTCAGTCGTGTCCGGCTCTTCGCGACCCCATGAATCGCAGCATGCCAGGCCTCCCTGTCCATCACCAACTCCCAGAGTTCACTGAGACTCACATCCATCGAGTCGGTGATGCCATCCAGCCATCTCATCCTCTGTCGTCCCCTTCTCCTCCTGCCCCCAATTCCTCCCAATATCAGAGTCTTTTCCAATGAGTCAACTCTTCGCATGAGGTGGCCAAAGTTCTGGAGTTTCAGCTTTAGCATCATTCCTTCCAAAGAAATCCCAGGCCTGATCTCCTTCAGAATGGACTGGTTAGATCTCCTTACAGTCCAAGGGACTCTCAAGAGTCTTCTCCAACACCACAGTTCAAAAGCATCAATTCTTCGGCACTCAGCCTTCTTCACAGTCCAACTCTCACATCCATACATGACCACAGGAAAAACCATAGCCTTGACTAGATGGGCCTTTGTTGGCAAAGTAATGTCTCTGCTTAGAAATGTAAAAAGGGAGTAAGAGTGATTCAAAATAATGCCATGAAAAATTCTTTTCTAAAAAAAGTAATTAGTTTGAGCATAGAATCCCACAGCCTAATTTATTTGAGGGCAGCTTAACTATTGCAATTCTTTGAAAATTGACAGGTTTATGATTTTTTAAAAATCATATATATTTATGAATTTATTTTAAAAAAAGGTGAATGAACAAATTGCACCTATATAAACTGTGTAATTGTAGGTTAGGGACAAAGTGCCCCAGGGACTGATATGCTGATGTCAATTATTCTTCTAAATGAGGGTACTGTTCTACTCTGATAATTCAGGCTCTCTTATTTAAATGGCTTGCTCTCTTTGTTTATACCAGCTTACATAATGTAGCTGGTGCCAATTGTCCTTGCACCATATTTATTAGGCATTTAAGGACTCAGCCTCTCCATTTATAGGTTCTCAATCTATTTACCTATACTTGCCTATTTGAAAGTATCTCACTTTGGTTGGGGCCAACCCTTAATCTTAAACCAACAAGATGTGTTAATAATTCTATGCTCAAGCCAATGTACCATTTTATTATTTGAATCCATAGCCACTCTGTCTTGATATACTCCCTTCTCTTTGTTTTTCTTCTCTTTGTTTTGTCTGCATCTAGAATACCAGCTCTCAGTTTGAAAAGTCTATTCATGCCTCTAAGTTACCCAAAGTTACTTAAAAATTGCTGAGCAATTCCATGATACTCCTTTAGTTCTGTAAGATTTTTCTCTGTACAGTAGGTACTTGATCTTCACTTCAGACCATCAGATTTGGGGGGAACTACCGTGTGAGGTAAGTAACTCTGAGGGCTTTTTTCAATTAGTTATGTAGTATTTGAAACAGTATCCTATTCTGAACTTATTGGGAAGCTGTTTTAAACTAGGGGCATACTAGGGAATCTTGAGGTTAATATACTTCAATGTTCCAATTATAGGTACTCATGAATCAGTACTACTCATATAACTTTTATATCTTTTGATCTGATTTCTTCTCCCAGCTTTTCTCTCAATTCTTTATTGTGTACATTAGGATGTAGATAATTCCTCTGCTTTGGAAAATACTATACAGATTTGTTTCCATATAAGGCTTCAAGAATGTTCCTATTGTTGGAAAAGTATATTTACTTATATAACTTTGAAGTATATACAAATGCTAATTTTTTTAGAAATCACCAATATAAAAAGGGCAAGCGTCATGAACAATGAAGCCCCAAAATAAATAATAGAAAGACAAAATATACATACAATAATATGTTAATTTTTATTATCAAAGAAAGTCATACTAAAGTAAGTTTGTGAAAGTGAAGTCGCTCAGTCATGTCCGACTCTTTGTGACCCCGTGGACTGTAGCCCACTGTAGCTCCTCCATCCATGGGGTTCTCCAGGCAAGAATACTGGAGCACATTGCCATTTCCTTCTCCAGGGGATCTTCCCAACCCAGGGATCGAACCTAGGTCTCCTGCATTGCAGGTAGATGCTTTAACCTCTGAGCTACCAGGGAATGTTGCAGTATCATACTACACGTGTGCTCCATTGTTGTGCTTTGAGCATCACTAGTCATCGGCTTTGTATCACAAATTGGTGTTAGACTTCAAGAGTCTAATAACCCATTCTCCATGGCCTATTTTCATAAAATTCATCCCACAATGTTGTACATTGTAATCAAACTTATGAATAATGTGAATGTCAACCAATTAAGAAATAGGTAGTTGCATATTACTTTATTCACCACAATGATATACTGTGTAAGAACTGCACTTCTACATAAAATGGTATACTTAACAGGATAAAATAATGGTATACTTAACAGTATAAAATACTAGTATAATATACTAGTATTTTATACTAATAATGGTATACTTATAATATACTAGTATTTTATACTGTTAAGTATACCATTTTATGTAGAAGTGCAGTTCTTACACAGTATATCATTGTGGTGAATAAAGTAATATGCAACTACCTATTTCTTAATTGGTTGACATTCACATTATTCATAAGTTTGATTACAATGTACAACATTGTGGGATGAATTTTATGAAAATAGGCCATGGAGAATGGGTTATTAGACTCTTGAAGTCTAACACCAATTTGTGATACAAAGCCGATGACTAGTGATGCTCAAAGCACAACAATGGAGCACTAGTCATCAAGTGGAGAGTGAAAAGGTTGGCTTAAAGCTCAACATTCAGAAAACGAAGATCATGGCATCTGGTCCCATCACTGCATGGGAAATAGATGGGGAAACAGTGGAAACAGTGTCAGACTTTGTTTTTCTGGGCTCCAAAATCACTGCAGATGGTGACTGCAGCCATGAAATTAAAAGACGCTTACTCCTTGGAAGGAAAGTTATGACCAACCTAGATAGCATATTCAAAAGCAGAGACATCACTTTGCCAACAAAGGTTCGCCTAGTCAAGGCTATGGTCTTTCCTGTGGTCATGTATGGATGTGAGAGCTGGACTGTGAGGAAGGCTGAATGCCGAAGAATTGATGCTTTTGAACTGTGGTGTTGGAGAAGACTCTTGAGAGTCCCTTGGACTGCAAGAAGATCCAACCAGTCCATTCTGAAGGAGATCAATCCTGGAATTTCTTTAGAAGGAATGATGCTCAAGCTGAAACTCCAGTATTTTGGCCACCTCATGCGAAGAGTTGACTCATTGGAGAAGACTCTGATGCTGAGAGGGATTGAGGGCAGGCGGAGAAGGGGACGACAGAGGATGAGATGGCTGGATGGCATCACTGACTCAATGGATGCGAGTCTGAGTGACCTCCGGGAGCTGGTGATGGACAGGGAGGCCTGGCGTGCTGCGATTCATGGGGTTGTGAAGAGTCGGACACGACTGAGCGACTGATCTGATCTGATACTGATATTAATATACTATTTTAATATTAGTATTAATATGATATTGATACTAAATATATGTAGATATAATCAAATAGAAAATATACTAAGATAAAAGAAATTATACATAAGCATAGAAATAGTTATTATTATATGTATGCGGCATCAAGAGTTCCAGTTGATTCCTTACTATTTTCTTATTTTCAAATATTTAATATATGCTTTGTAATTCTCTAAATGCTGGACATGATTCAACACTAACAGAGTATGACAAACATGCTTTTAAAATCAGAGGGATTGTGGAGATGCTGAAATCCCTTTCCCTTTGTGAAGAATGCTGAGATCTCTAGGGACTCATCATTGAGTTGCAATGCTAGAAATCATCATGGTCAGGGCTAGGGACCTCTTTGCCTGTAAAGAGAGATTTGGAGGCCCATTTGTCTCTCTTGAGCATTAACATTTTCCATGGACCAATAACAAGCACTGTACTTAATCTCTACTAACCATCTACCATCCTCTGAATTTATAGTGAAATAAGGAGCCAAGTCTTCTAAGGAGCTTGTTCTTATTAAGTTTCTAAAGGGCAGGTCTGAGTGGGCATTTCCCTCTCTCTTCATCATGTGAATTGTTGCGGAGAGCTTGCTTTTAATTTCCCTAGTGATTTAACACAGTGAGGAGTGAGGGGAAGAGTGAAACAGAAGCACTTATGTCAGAAAAACAATGTATGAAAGCCCTGATGTAAAGCTTGTAGTATTTAAAGAATGAAAAGCTGAAAATCTGTAAGACTATAATGTGGGTCAAATAAATAAGAACCTAGCTGAAAATGTGCTTTTCATAGTTACAGAATCTGTCATGACTTAGTTTTGGTAAAAAGTGCAGAAGGTCCATCGTATGAGTTTCCTCATGAAGCTGCCCCTGAAATTCAACTTCCATCACTTCCATTAAATTCCTATCACAGGGTTCTGCCCTTTTCATATTCTACATTTACACACAAGTTGGGGAGAAGTCAAAACCACAAAGGTTATAATCAAAACCATTCTCAAAGTGCCCCTGTCGCCACATCTATTTTAGAGATTTTTATTTGTCTCAATTCAACACTCGTGAAAGGCAGGAACCATGTCTCATACATTCTTTTAGGTCTTTTCACAATTTAAACTATGACTCACACAGTGTGCCTCAGGAAATATTTACAAAATGAATGAATTCATATCTATTTTGGATTACTGGAAAATGGCAGAAAGCTACTATACCTCCACTGGTCTTATGCCTCTGAGAAATATTACTTTAAAAATGTGTAGAATAGATAAAGCAGTGTTTCACTGGGTTGTTGAGGAAAGCAAATTCATATTTATGAATAACTAAAAAGTACTAAGCACTCTGTTATCAGTGTGCTCTGACTACTTTCTAATTTGCTATTAAACCTAAATTTGTGCTCAGTTCTTTCTAATATGGATTTTAATCAATTCTGACAAACTTGCTTGGACAGAGCTATTTGGAAAAAATCACATTTTGGGAAAGGGAAGGTTCTAGAACACACCCCACTCCAGAACTCTTGCTTGGAAAATCCCATGGGCGGAGGAGCCTGGTAGGCTGCAGTCCATGGGGTTGCGGAGAGTCAGACAAGACTGAGCTACTTAACTTTCACTTTTCACTTTCATGTATTGGAGAAGGAAATGGCAACCCACTCCAGTGTTCTTACTTGGAGAATCCCAGGGACGGGGGAATCTGGTTGGCTGCCATCTATGGGGTCACACAGAGTCGGACATAACTGAAGCGACTTAGCAGCAGCAGAAATCTGTTGGGAGTCACAGAGGTGATTTTAAATTTCTAGTAGCAACATTAAAAATATAAAAATAAACAAGCTAAACAAATTTAATCTATGTTATTTAACCAAATATATGCAAAACATTATCATTTCAGCATTTAGTCAATATAAAAAATCTAATGTGGTATGTTGCATATCTGTTGTCTTACTAAACCTTGGATTCTTAATGCTATTTGTACTTTCAGCACAACTTAGTTCAGAAAAGCCATGTTTCAGGTCCTCAACAGCCTCATGTGGCTTGTAGCACCATATTGGAGAGTCCAGTTCTATATGATACCAATAGTAACTTTTGTTCAAATAACCTAGGACTTCATTAAGTATGGTAAAATATTATTTAAGTAAAATAAGTAAATGTGCATAACTAAATATCAGGCTTAAATAGAAAAGTCCCTCTTTTGGAAGATCATATCCTCTGCTGCTGCTAAGTCACTTCAGTCGTGTCCGACTCTGTGAGACCCCATAGACGGCAGCCTACCAGGCTCCCCGTCCCTGGGATTCTCCAGGCAAGAACACTGGAGTGAGTTGCCATTTCCTTCTCCAATGCATGAAAGTGAAAAGTGAAAGTGAAGTCGCTCAGTCGTGTCTGACTATTCAAGACCCCATGGACTTGAGCCTACCAGGCTCCTCCGTCCATGGGATTTTCCAGGCAAGAGTACTGGAGTGGGGTGCCATTGCCTTCTTCATACCCTCTAGTATCATTTAAATCCATTTTTTCACTTATTTTTCTATTAAAATTTGTGTATTAGTTATTAATTTCATCTAATTGTTATACAAGCTACTTATGTTATTAAGTATTAATTTCTGCTGAAAAAAAGAAAACTAAACACAACTTGACTCTAAATATTTCTGCCTGATTGCCTTTCTTCTAATGATTTATGATTATTTCTAGAGTTCAGAACTTTTGTGCTTTTTCGTTCAAAATGGAGTAATTATTTTCAAATATCCAAGACCTATAAACTAAATACTCAAGTTTTGCAATATAGAAAAATGTCAAGAATAGGGTTAAGTTAGGTAAAATCAGTCACAGTTATTATCCTTTCATAGTCAAAGTGTATAATCTTGATCAATGGTTTTCAAACTGAATTCTAATTGTGAGAACTAGAGTCTAGTATCGGGGAAGGCAATGGCACCCCACCCCAGTACTCTTGCCTGGAAAATCCCATGGACGGAGGACCCTGCGCAGTCCATGGGGTCGCTAAGAGTCAGATACAGCTGAGCGACTTCACTTTCCCTTTTCACTTTCATGCAATAGAGAAGGAAATGGCAACCCACTCCAGTGTTCTTGCCTGGAGAATCCCAGGGACGGGGGAGCCTGGTGGGCTGCCGTCTATGGGGTCACACAGAGTCGGACACGACTGAGGTGACTTAGCAGCAGCAGCAGCAGAGTCTAGTATACAAGAGAAGTATATGATGGGGATTTTTCACTACTTACATAGCACTCCATATTTAGTTATACAGCTTTCATTTCTGTTTTTTTTTTAATCATTATGTAAGTTTCAGGAGTACAGCATTAAACAGCTGTATACACTGCAGAGTAATCACTGCCATAAATCTAGTTACAATCTATCATCATACAGATGAGATCCTTCACTCATTTCACTCTCCCTACAATCTCCCTCCCTTGTAGTAAACAATAATTTATCTGCTGCATCTATGAGTTTATTTTTGCTTTATTTTGTTTTTTCATTGTGTGTGTGTGTTTTAGATTTCATATATGAGTGAAATTATACAGTAATTTCTTCTTGTGTGACGTATTCCACTTTACATAATTACCTCAAATTCCATCCTTGTCACAAACGTCAAGATTCATTATTTTTATGATTGAGTAGTGCTTGATTCAAAGACGCTTGCTCCTTGGAAGGAAAGTTATGACCAACCTAGATAGCATATTCAAAAGCAGAGACATCACTTTACCAACAAAGGTTCGCCTAGTCAAGGCTATGGTCTTTCCTGTGGTCATGTATGGATGTGAGAGCTGGACTGTGAGGAAGGCTGAGCGCCGAAGAATTGATGCTTTTGAACTGTGGTGTTGGAGAAGACTCTTGAGAGTCCCTTGGACTGCAAGGAGATCCAACCAGTCCATTCTGAAGGAGATCAATCCTGGAATTTCTTTAGAAGGAATGATGCTAAAGCTGAAACTTCAGTATTTTGGCCACCTCATGCGAAGAGTTGACTCATTGGAGAAGACTCTGATGCTGGGAGGAATTGAGGGCAGGAGGAGAAGGGGACGACAGAGGATGAGATGGCTGGATGGCATCACTGACTCGATGGATGCGAGTCTGGGTGACCTCCGGGAGCTGGTGATGGACAGGGAGGCCTGGCGTGCTGCGGTTCATGGGGTCGCAAAGAGTCGGACACGACTGAGCGACTGATCTGATCTGAGTGCTTGATTCGGAGAAGGCAATGGCATCCCGCTCCAGTACTCTTGCCTGGAAAATCCCATGGATGGAGGAGCCTGGTAGGCTGCAGTCTATGAGGTTGTTAAGAGTCGGACACGACTGAGCGACTTCACTTTCACTTTTCACTTTCATGCATTGGAGAAGGAAATGGCAACCCACTCCAGTGTTCTCGCCTGGAGAATCCCAGGGACGGGGGAGCCTGGTGGGCTGCCATCTATGGGGTTGCACAGAGTCGGACACGACTGAAGTGACTTAGCAGCAGCAGCAGCAGCAGTGCTTGATTAAGCTTCCCTGGTGGCTCAGATGGTAAAGAATATGCCTGCAATGTGGGAGACCTGGGCTCAATCCAGAAGACTTGGGGAAGACTCCCTGTTTCTACACACACACACACACACACACACACACACACACACACACACACACATCTTATTTATCCATTCATTTACCAGTGGATTATTAGGTTGTTTCTATATCCTGGCTAATGCAAATAATGCTGCAGTGAACATAACAGTGTATGTATTTTTCCAAATTGGTGTTTTTGTGTTCTTCGATAAATACCCAGAACTGTAATAGATAGGTCATATAGTAGTTCTGCTCTTATTGTTTGCAAAATCTCCATAATCTTTCCTATAGTGCATGCATCAATTTACAGTCCTACTAACAATGAACTAGAAAGATTTCTTTTTTTCAACAATGCCTCCAACATTTGTTATTCCTTGTCTTTTCCACAATAGTCATTCTAAAAGGTATGAGATAATACCTCATTTTGATTTTGTTTTTCATTTCCCTAACAATTAGTGGTGTTGAGCAACTGTTGATGTTTGTTGACCATCTGTATGTCTTCTTTGGAAAAATGTCTATTCAGATCTTTTGTACCTTATGAAATTATTTTTTGTTGGTGTTTACATTGAGTCATATGAGCTCTTTATTTACTGTGAATATTAGCCCTTTAATGGGCTCTTTATTTGGAAATGTATTCTCCCATTTAGTGGGTTTCCTCTTCATTCTGAAGATAATTTCTTTTTTTTTTTAATTAAATTTTATTTTGCTTAGCTTTCCCTCAATGTGCAGAAACTTTTTCACTTAATGTAGTCCCATTTGTTTATTTTTGCTTTTGTTTCCCTTGCCTATAGAGTCAGATCCACAAAATAGTACTACAAGCAGAGTCAGTAACATTATTGCTTGTTTTCTTCTAGGAATTTTATGATTTCAGATTTTGATTTAAATTTTTAATCCATTTTGAGTTAATTTCTGTATATGGTAAAAGATAGTGGTCTAGTCTCATTTGTTTGCATATAACTGTACAGCTTTCTTAGCCCTGGTTATTGAAAAGACTCTGATTTTTCTATTGTATGTTCTTTGCTACTTTGTCATAGATTAATTGTCTAAGTATGTCTGTTTGTATGTGTGAATTTTTTTTTCTTCTGGGCTTTCCATTCTGTTACATTCATTCATATGAATATGTCTGTTTCTGTGGCAGGATCATACTATTTTAGTTACTTTGTAGTATACTCTGAAATCAGGGAGTGTGATCCCCCCAGCTTGGTTCTTCCTCAAGATTATTTTAGCTATTTGGGGATCTTTTATATTTTCATACAATTTTTAGAATTATATGTTCTATTATATGAAATATGACTTGGCATTTTGATAGAAATTACATTAAGTCTATAGATTGCTTTGAGTAGTATGAACATTTTGACGATATTAATTTTTCCAATTCATGATTACACAATATCTTTTTTTCTTTTTCAGTTTTTATCATCAGAGTCTTATCGTTTCTAATATAAAAGATTTTAACTGCTTAGGTTAAACTTATTCCTATGTATTTTCTTCATTTTATTGTGATCACAAGTGAGATTGGTTTGGTAATGTATTATTAGTGTATACTGAGACCTTATTAAATTTATTTAGTAGTTCTAACAAATTTTTGGTGGAGTCTTTAGAATTTTTCATTCATGGTACCACATAATCTTTAAATAGTGACAGTTTTTCTCTTCCTTTCCAACTTGGATTCATTTTATTTATTTTTCTTGCTTAGTTGTTGTGGCTAGTCCTTCCAATACTACGTTGAATAAAAGTGGTGAGAGAGACCATCCTTGTCCTCTCAATCTTAGGGGAAAAGTTTTCAGCTTTTCACCATTGAATATGATATTAGCTATGAGTTCCTCATATATGGTCTTTATGATGTTGAAGCACGTTTCCTCTGTACTTATTTTGATGAGACTTTTTATTATAAATGAATATTGATATGTGATATGATTTCAGTTTTCTAACATTTACTGAGACGTGTTTTGTGACTTTACATGTGATCTATCCTGGAGAATACTCCAAGTATACTTGAGAATAACGTGTATTTTGATGCTTATGGATGAAATGTTCTATATATCTGTCAAGTCTATATGGACTAATGTATATTTTAAGTTCATTGTTTCCTTATTGATCTTTTTTTGTCTCAATTTTTGCAGTGATGTGAGATGTTAAAGTCTACTATTTTTATTGTATTGCTTTTAATCTCCCCTTTTAAGTCCATTAATATTTGCTTTATATATCTTGGTGCCCCATGTTCTGTGAATATATGTTTGTAAATATATTTTCTTACTGGATTTATCCAGTTGCCATTATGTAATGTCTTCTAATAGTCTTTGTTTTAAAATCTAATTTGTGGTATGAGTATAGGTAGACCAACCTTCATGTAATTTCCATTTACATAAAATGTATTTTTCTTCCTTTGGTATGATCATTTAACCTTCAGTCTATATGTGTCCTTATTTCTGAAATAAGCCTCTTCAAGGTAGCATACAAATGAGCTTTCTTTCTTTCTTTCTTTTTTTTTTTTTTTTTTTTTTTGATAAGATGTACTTATTTCCATTTTGGCAACTGTTTTCTGGCCATGTTTGTGGCTCCTATCTTTTCTTCTTCTCTTTCTCTCTTCTTTTACATTTTGGTGGTTTTCTTTAGTGTTGTTTTGATCCTTTTCTCATTCCCTCTTGTGTACTGCCTATAAGTATTTTCCTTGCATTTGTCTTTAGTTTTATATATTAATATAAGATCTCAAGTAAACAATAGTGTGTTTTAAGTTGGTAGCAACTTAACTTTAAATACATTCCAAAGCTTTCTATCTATCCTCTCTATGTTTTACTACTTTGCTTTTTTTTTTTTTGCTTTTAAGCTTGCCTTATGCATTTGATCCACTATCTTTATTGTATACTTAGATTTTCAGTAAAAATTTTACTTTATGTGTTTTCGTATTATTAATCAGTGCCATTCTTTCAGTTTCAGTAAGTCCCTTTCAATATTTCTTGTGAGGCCATTTTAGTGGTGGTGAATTCCAGCTTTTGCTTCTCTGTGGTATGCTTAGTCACTCAGTTGTGTCCAACTCTTTGCAACCCCATAGACTGTAGCCTTTCAGGCTTCTCTGTCCATGGGGATTCTCCAGGCAAAAGTGCTGAAGTGGATTGCCACTTCCTTCTCCAGAGGATCTTCCCAACCCAGAGACTGAATCCAGGTCTCTCACATTGCAAGCAGATTCTTTACTGTCTAAGCCACTAGGGAAGCCCTTTGCTTCTCTGGGAAACTCTTAATTCTCCTTCAGTTCTAAAGGATGAATTGCTGAAAGAATAACTTTTGGTTTGAAGTGTTTTTATTTTCAGCACTTTGAATATGTCAAGCCATTCCCTTCTGACATGTAATATTTCTGCTGAAAAATCTGCTGATAGCCTTATGAGTTTTCCCTTGTACATAGCAAGTTGTTTTTCTCTTGCTGATTTTAGGATTTTCTCTTTATCCTTAAGTCTACTATTTTAATTCTAATATGTTTTGATGTGTGTCTTTTTGGATTTATTTATTTGGAGGTCTCTGGTCTCCCTGGACCTGGATGTCTGTTTCCTTCCCCATATGAGGGAAATTTTTAGCCATTACTTCTTCAAATATTTTTTCTGGTTCTTTCTCTTATCTTTCATAGATTTTATATGAAAATATCATTCTGTTTGATGTTGTCCCAAAGATCTCTTAAGGTATCCACTTTTTATTTATTTTTCTGTTTTGCTGCTCCTTCTGGGTGAATCCCATAACTTTGTCTTCCAGCTTCCTCATTTGTTCTTATACACAATCCAACTCCTGTTGGACTAATCTAATGTCATTTTTTTAATTCAGTTATAACTTATGCTTAATATTCTCTATCTCTTTGTTGAAATCTGCTTTCTCTTCATCTATTCTTCTCCTCAGTTTGGTGAACATTTTTATCACAAATACTTTTAATTCTTAATCATGTAGACTTCTTATCTCTGTTTTATTAGGTTTTTTTACTGAGGTTTTGTCTATTTCTCAGTTGGCTATGAGGTCCAGATGGGAGTCATGGGTAGATGGGGCTCTTGGTATGGTATGCATACTAGCGACTGCAGATTAGATGGAAATGTCTAAAATAATGCTTGTCAAAAACAGTATTAGCAAGGTAGTTTGAGATCACAAAAGACTCCCACTGATGTTTTAGTTCCCCAAAAGAATCCCAAATAGTTCCTGTCTCTCTAGTACATGCTTTAAGATTAGTAATAAAGTTTATGTACATTTCAACCTGGTATTTTTGAACTGCTTTTGGGTCAAGTCTTCATGCAACCCCTTGATGAGATTTTCAATTTGCTGTAATTTTACAGCTTTCCTTGATGTATCCCCCATGGTTATTTTAAAATCAAGTGTTTGGGGGGCTTTTCTGTCCTATACAGGGTCCTATAAACATACCTTTGTGATGTTTCTCAATTGTTGACTGCCACTGCTGAGTGATGATTTCTTCCTTTGGTATGATCATATATCTGTCTGCTATCCATCTTGATGCTATATTTTTACCCTTTGTTCTAGCTATTGTTCCTTTAATTTTTATGTTCCTTTCACAGGGACTTAATCCACATGTGACTGTAGATTTGCTGTGCCCATGGGAGGAACTATACTGTCAGAAATCTCATTTTTATCTGTCTTATGTATATCCATCTCAATGCAAATTTGTGCTTGAGCACAAGTAAATAAATAAATATTCTTGAGCCAATTGACATAAAATTGTTTTCTTGTGACCTCAGAGTCAAAAAGCAATAGTGAATTAAGAATATTATCCTTGAATGAATGATGGTATAGTGTGACATAAGCTTTCTGTGGCAGGTTTTCCAAGAAATTGAAAGTTTTCAACTTCTTGAATGATGGTGGGTCTACCTAGGTCCCAAAGGTAAAAACTAATTTCTTAAGGCAATCTATAATTGAAATCAACCTCAGGAAGTATTAGAAATAGTATTAGAAATAGGCTATAACACAAAAAGATTTGATTAATTTGTCTTGATTTTTCTGTGGCCACATCAAGCTTTAAGCAACCCAACATTTATCTTGTGTGTCCAACTTTACCTATTATATCCATCTCTCATTTGTGTATCCCACAGAGTTATGGAGTGGAGCAATTATTCCATGTATGCTGACTTTGTCCTCTTGGGCTTGTTCAGCAACACACGTTTCCCCTGGCTTCTCTTTGCCCTTATCGTCCTGGTATTTGTCATCTCAGTAGCCAGCAACACAATGATGATCATTCTCATCCACCTGGACTCCCGCCTCCACACTCCCATGTACTTCCTGCTCAGCCAGCTTTCCATCATGGATATCTTGTACATTTCCACCATTGTGCCCAAGATGCTGGTTGACCAAATGGTAAACCAAAGGGCCATTTCCTTTGCAGGATGCACTGCCCAGCACTTTCTCTATTTGACCTTGGCAGGAGCTGAGTTCTTCCTTCTAGGACTCATGTCCTATGACCGCTATGTTGCCATCTGCAATCCTCTGCGCTATCCTGTCCTTATGAACCGCAAAGTCTGCTTGTTGATTGTGGTGGCAGCCTGGCTGGGAGGTTCCATAGATGGCTTCTTACTTACACCAGTCACCATGCAGTTCCCTTTCTGTGCTTCTCGGGAAATAAATCATTTCTTCTGTGAGGTACCTGCTCTTCTGAAGCTCTCCTGTATGGATACATCAGCCTATGAGACAGCCATGTATGTCTGCTGCATCATGATGCTCCTCATTCCTTTCTCTGTCATCTCAGCCTCTTACACAAGGATTCTCATTACTGTTTACAGAATGAATGAGGCAGAAGGGAGAAAAAAGGCAGTGGCCACTTGCTCCTCACACATGGTAGTTGTCAGTCTCTTTTATGGGGCTGCCATGTACACCTATGTGCTACCTCACTCTTACCATACTCCTGAGCAGGACAAGGCTGTGTCTGCCTTCTACACTATCCTTACTCCCTTGCTCAACCCACTTATTTACAGTCTCAGGAACAAAGATGTCACAGGGGCCCTACAGAAAGCTCTGGGAAGGTGCTCATCCTCAGGAAGGTAACCACCTTCCAAAGAAACTGCATTTGCTGCTAGAGGTTTGAAGAAGAAGATATAGGACTTAATTGTCATCTTTGGATTTAAACATTGTCTGCCTGGAAATAGCAGGTCATCCACATGCCAGCAACTGTGAGGCATTCTGGGATTTAGAAAGCCTACAGTAGCATTCTGAGGATTTCATCTTTTGAAACATAAGAGGATTCTGCAAAATGGTGTTGATTGAAATTGGAATAAAATAGGGGCTTCAGTAGATGGTTTCACCCATATGCTTTCGACAAGTTTTGCATCCCACTGAAAAGATGTTTGTTTCCTGCCATGGTCAGTCATGGCAAAAGAAATGCTAATCTTCTGTTATTCCTCTAGCTTCTCATTACAGTTTCTTTTTAAACATCATACAAATTGACTACTTCAAAGACATCAATATGTCCAATATTATTTTGATTGTATTCAAATGCTATTTTAATAACTAACTGAATTTTTTACAAATGATGGTTTTAGCCTTCTAAAATAGTTAATTCAATCAACCCAGTATTGGCAGTATCATTATTTTAAAAATTGGTTTGACTTTATGTAATTAATTTTTCAACTGAATTACATTAACATAGCTAGTAGACACAATAGTAAACATCAATTTCTGGAAGAGACCAATACCTTTACTTTTTTTCCCATGAAGTTTTACTGAAATAATCTCAGAATAATGGACCAATGTGTTTTTGAGACTGGTAAACATGAATGGCTTCTACATTTTTTTATCCTTCCTAATGATATAATTTAATAGGAACATCCAGGGCAGTTTGAAATCATATCTTTCTCACTGTATTTAAATTGCCTGATGACCTAATATATTTCATTTTGAAAGATTTTCATTCAAAAGAATGGAACTCCTTTGAGAGTTAAATGTTGATTCATTCTTTTAAAAATTAATATATGCTACTCCTTATTTTCTATTTTATAACATTTTAATTAAGTTATAATTATTTTATTTAATAATTTAATTACTTGAATAATTGTGGTTAACCAATAGTCTTCTGAAGTAGAGAAATTTATTTTTCATCGTCTTTTTTCTTTTCTATGCTTTTCCCTACTTGACCAAACTCCTTCTATTTTGAGTCCTCAGTCTTTCTGTCTTTCTACCTTTATATCTTCAAGTTTACTCATCTTAGACTTAATTTTCTAAAAAGAAAACATTTTGCATTACAAAAATGAGAATGTAATTATGTGTAAGCTCATTTAAAATTTTATTAATATCAGAGTGGTCTGAAGATGTATAAGTCAGCTGGGAATTGACATATGTTTCAGAAGATCCAATGCTTCTACATCTTGGGAAAAAAGGAGGAACATATCATTAGAGAACTTTCTAATGCATCTCACTTTTCTAGTTGCATTTCCATGTGTGTGAAAAATAATATTGTTTAGTATTCCTACATGTAAAAATTTGTCCTATTTTCTCTCAATAACACCTATATTATAACCAGAAGTTGGAGTCAACTTTTAAAGACTCCATCATTTTGTCCAAATTTCCGAGAAACCTTCAAACTAATCCTTGGAATTTATTTTCTAACACTTGCGTCATGGAGAGAATGATTCATGCCAAGATCAGAAATTTTGGCTTTTTATGATATAGGAATAGTGAATATGCTTTACAAATAGCTTCTGGATAGAAAAGAAACAGATTAGAAAAATTGCACTCACATTTAAAAAGATGCCTTGGTATTATAACCCTTATCAAACTTTAATTACAGACATCAAATTAATTTTTTCAAACTCTCTATGTCTGGTTGAACAAATTAATTTAATTTCTTGAAACTCTCTTTTTCAAGGCATTAAATTAGAACATTCTAGCTTAATTATTACCTCAGAGGAAAAATTTTAAAAGAACATGATATAACCGGTGCAAAGCAACTTTAGCTTTGGAAGGTGCTATATACCAAGAGGTATTATTATAACTGACACAACACTATAGAGAAGAGGCAGTGAAACCTGCTTTCTTAACCCATTTCTATACAAGAATTGATCTTGTCACTTGACATTGTACTTAACATAGAACTTCCTCTTGCAGAGATGAGGTTACAGAGGTGATTAACGTCCTCTAACTCTAACATTTCTTTTCCATGGGGATGGTGTTGATCCCTGTCTCCTGTACAATGTCACAAACCTCATTCCATAGTTCATCAGACACTCTATATATCAGATCTAGGCTGTTAAATCTATTTCTCACTTCCACACTATAATCATAAAGGATGTGATTTCGGTCATACCTGAATGGTCTAGTGGTTTTCCCTACTTTCCTCAATTTAAGTCTGAATTTGGTAATAAGGAATTCATGATTTGAGCCACAGTCAGCTCCTAGTCTTGTTTTTGTTGACTGTATACAGCTTCTCCATCTTTGGCTGCAAAGAATATAATTAATCTGATTTTGGTGTTGACCATCTGGTGATGTCCATGTGTACAGTCTTCTCTTGTGTTGTTGGAAGAGGGTGTTTGCTATGACCAGTGCATTTTCTTGGCAAAACTCTATTAGTCTTTGTCCTGTTTCATTTCGTATTCCAAGGCCAAATTTGCCTGTTACTCAAGGTGTTTCTTGACTTCCTACTTTTGCATTCCAGTCCCCAGTAATGAAAAGGACATCTTTTTTGAGTGTTAGTTCTAAAAGGTCAAGACCATCCCCATGGAAAAGAAATGCAAAAAAGCAAAATGGCTGTCTGGGGAGGCCTTACAAATAGCTGTGAAAAGAAGAGAAGTGAAAAGCAAAAGAGAAAAGGAAAGATATAAACATCTGAATGCAAATTTCCAAAGAATAGCAAGAAGAGATAAGAAAGCCTTCCTCAGTGATCAATGCAAAGAAATAGAGGAAAACAACAGAATAGGAAAGACTAGAGATCTCTTCATCTGGTGAGCTTCCCTGGTGGCTCAGAGGTTAAAGCATCTGCCTCCAATGTGGGAGACCTGGGTTCTCTTCAAGAAAATTAGACATACCAAGGGAATATTTCATGCAAACATGGGCTCAATAAAGGACAGAAATGGTATGGACTTACAAAAGCAGAAGATATCAAGAAGAGGTGGCAGGAATACACAGAAGAACTGTACAAAAAAGATCTTCATGTCCATAATCACGATGGTGTGATCACTGACCTAGAGCCAGACATCCTGGAATGTGAAGTCAAGTGGGCCTTAGAAAGCATCACTACAAACAAAGCTAGTGGAGGTGATAGAATTCTAGTTTAGCTATTTCTAATCCTGAAATATGATGCTGTGAAAGTGCTGCACTCAATGTCCCAGCAAATTTGGAAAACTCAGCAGTGGCCACAGGACTGGAAAAGGTCAGTTTTCATTCCAATCCCAAAGAAAGGCAATGCCAAAGAATGCTCAAACTACTGCACAATTGCATTCATCTCACATGCTAGTAAAGTAATGCTCAAAATTCTCCAAGCCAGGCTTCAGCAATATGTGAACTGTGAACTTCCAGATGTTCTAGCTGGTTTTAGAAAAGGCAGAGGAACCAGAGATCAAATCGCCAACATCCACTGGATCATGGAAAAAGCAAGAGAGTTCCAGAAAAACATCTATTTCTGCTTTATTGACTATGCCAAAGCCTTTGACTGTGTGCATCACAATAAACTATGGGAAATTCTGAAAGAGATGGGAATACCAGACCACTTGATCTGCCTCTTGAGAATAGGAAGCAACTGTTAGGACTGGACATGGACCAACAGACTGGTTCCAAATAGGAAAAGGAGTACATCAAGGCTGGATATTGTCACCCTGCTTATTTAACTTCTATGCAGAGTACATCATGAGAAATGCTGGACTAGAAGAAGCACAAGCTGGAATCAAGATTTCCGTGAGAAATATCAGTCACCTCAGATATGCAGATGACACCACCCTTATGGCAGAAAGTGAAGAGGAACACAAAAACCTCTTGATGAAAGTGAAAGTGGAGAGTGAAAAAGTTGGCTCAAAGCTCAACATTCAGAAAACAAAGATTTTCTGGGCATCCAGTCCCATCACTTCACGGGAAATAGATGGGGAAACAGTGGAAACGTTGTCAGACTTTATTTTGGGGGGCTCCAAAATCACTGCAGATGGTGACTGCAGCCATGAAATTAAAAGACGCTTACTCCTTGGAAGGAAAGTTATGTCCAACTTAGATAGCATATAAGCAGAAACATTACTTTGCCAACAAAGGTTCGTCTAGTCAAGGCTATGGTTTTTCCTGTGGTCATGTGTGGATGTGAGAGTTGGACTATGAAGAAAGCTGAGCGCCAAAGAATTGATGCTATTGAACTGTGGTTTTGGGGAAGACTCTTGAGAGTCCCTTGGACTGCAAGGAGATCCAACCAGTCCATTCTGAAGGAGATCAGCCCTAGGATTTCTTTGGAAGGAATTATTCCTTCCAGGAGGAGTAGGGGACGACAGAGGAGGAAATGGTTGAATGGCATCACTGACTCGATGGACGTGAGTCTGAGTGAACTCTGGAAGTTGGTGATGGACAGGGAGGCCTGGCGTGCTGCGATTCATTGGATGGCAAAGAGTCAGACATGACAGAGTGACTGAACTGAACTGAACAGACCCACTCTTGAAACAAATGTCTTAAAATAACAAGATTAGTCAGAAGATTCTTGTTAAAAAGGAGAAACATGTCCTTGAGTAAGATGCATTGTTGTTATATAATCTTTAGTACAGAGTTTAAGGGAAAAGATACTCTTGAGCCATTAGTGCTGGGCTTAAACAAAAAGCATTTTATGTGACTAAGAGGCAAGAATGATGTAGACAAAAACCATTTGTCCTTTTCTCCTCCTTGAGAGCCCCAAGCCCCTTTCTCTTCCTGGAGGGCCCTGGACCCCTTCCTCCTTGAGGGCCTCTGACTCCTTATCAATCTACCTAAATTAAATCTTTCAAAAACAATGGTCATTGCCTCTAGTGTATCATGAGAGGACATATATCCTAATCTCACTTCACAATAAATTCTACCTGACTTCAGAAGCTGAAGAAAACAAGCAAGAACACCCTATATGAAGAATGCTTCTTGGAAGGGAACTATATAGCCACCTGTGTAGGGGTTGATTACTCTCTTTTTCCACATAGTGAATTAAAAGGGGCCAGAGAATATTTACTTTTCTTTTGTTAGGTAGTTATAATAGGAATAGGAGTCCAGAATGGCAGGGCTAAAAGACAAGGAAGGGAAAAGCCCGCTGAAATGGAACAAAGGAAGTTCCAAGGACCGGAGTGAGGACCTCAGGTAGAACAAACAGCAGTGCACCTGGCTAACCCAATTTACATAGGGCAGGCCCAGGGGGAGAAAAAAACATTTAAAAAGAGGAGCCAAAAGGCTGGGGCCCTCTCTTCTTTTCTCACCTTTGTCTTGGCATGCCCTCACACCTTGAGGGTATATTTTCCTGCTATTTTCTAAATAAAATTGAGCTGTATCACGGAGCTGTTAACACTGACCTGTCTAAGAGCTATAACACAGTCTGTTCAAAACCCAAGAGCTATATAACACGGTCTGTCCAAGAGCTGTGACGCGCCAAGGGCTTTAATGTCCATTGCTTCAAATTTTTGTTGAGACAGAACCGAGGAGATTACACTTGCCTGACACATTCCAGCTTAGTGACACCTGGAGAAGGGAATGGCAAACCACTGCAGTATTCTTGCCTTGAGAACCCCATGAACAGTAAGAAAAGGCAAAATGATAGGATACTGAAAGAGAAACTCCCCAGGTCAGTAGGGGCACAATATGCTACTGGAGATCAGTGGAGAAATAACTCCAGAAAGAATGAAGGGATGGAGCCAAAGCAAAAAAGAATACCCAGCTGTGGATGTGTCTGGTGATAGAAGCAAAGTCCGATGCTGTAAAGAACAATATTGCATAGGAACCTGGAATGTCAGGTCCATGAATCAAGGCAAATTGGAAGTGGTCAAACAAGAGATGGCAAGAGTGAATGTCGACATTCTAGGAATTAGCGAACTAAAATGGACTGGAATGGGTGAATTTAACTCAGAGGACCATTATATCTATTACTGCGGGCAGGAATCCCTCAGAAGAAATGGAGTGGCCATCATGGTCAACAAAAGAGTCCGAAATGCAGTACTTGGATGCAATCTCAAAAACGATAGAATGATCTCTGTTCGTTTCCAAGGCAAACCATTCAATGTCACAGTAATCCATGTCTATGCCCCAACCAGTAATGCTGAAGAAGCTGAAGTTGAATGGTTCTATGAAGACCTACAAGACCTTTTAGAACTAACACCCAAAAAAGATGTCCTTTTCATTATAGAGGACTGGAATGCAAAAGTAGGAAGTCAAGAAACACCTGGAGTAACAGGCAAATTTGGCTTGGAATACGGAATGAAGAAGGGCAAAGACTAACAGAGTTTTGCCGAGAAAATGCATTGGTCATAACAAACACCCTCTTCCAACAACACAAGAGAAGACTCTATACATGGACATCACCAGATGGTCAACACCGAAATCAGATCGATTACATTCTTTGCAGCCAAAGATAGAGAAGCTCTATACAATCAGCAAAAACAAGACCAGGAACAGACTGTGGCTCAGACCATGAATTCCTTATTGCCAAATTCAGACTGAAATTGAAGAAAGTAGGGAAAACCACTAGACCATTCAGGTATGATCTAAATCAAATCCCTTATGATTATACAGTGGAAAAGAGAAATAGATTTAAGGGCTTAGATCTGATAGATAGAGTGCCTGATGAACTATGGACTGAGGTTCATGACATTGTACAGGAGACAGGGATCAAGACCATCCCCATGGAAAAGAAATGCAAAAAAAGCAAAATGGCTGTCTGGGGAGGCCTTGCAAATAGCTGTGAAAAGAAGAGAAGCGAAAAGCAAAGGAGAAAAGGAAAGATATAAACATCTAAATGCAGAGTTCCAAAGAATAGCAAGAAGAGATAAGAAAGCCTTCTTCAACGATCAGTGCAAAAAAATAGAGGTAAACAACAGAATGGGAAAGACTAGAGATCTATTCAAGAAAATCAGAGATACCAAAGGAATATTTCATGCAAAAATGGGCTCCATAAAGGACAGAAATGGTATGGACCTAACAGAAGCAGAAGATATTAAGAAGAGGTGGCAAGAATACACAGAAGAACTGTACAAAAAAGAGCTTCACGACCCAGATAATCATGATGGTGTGATCACTGACCTAGAGCCAGACATCCTGGAATGTGAAGTCAAGTGGGCCTTAGAAAGCATCACTAGGAACAAAGCTAGTGGAGGTGATGGAATTCCAGTGGAGCTATTCCAAATCCTGAAAGATGATGCTGTGAAAGTGCTACACTCAATATGCCAGCAAATTTGGAAAACTCAGCAGTGGCCACAGGACTGGAAAAGGTCAGTTTTCATCCCAATCCCAAAGAAAGGCAAAATCCCAAAGAGTGCTCAAACTACCGCACAATTATACTCATCTCACACGCTAGTAAAGTAATGCTCAAAATTCTCCAAGCCAGGCTTCAGCAATATGTGAACCGTGAACTTCATGATGTTCAGGCTGGTTTTAGAAAAGGCAGAGGAACCAGAGATTAAATTGCCAACATCTGCTGGATCGTGGAAAAAGCAAGAGAGTTCGAGAAAAACATCTATTTCTGCTTTATTGACTATGCCAAAGCCTTTGACTGTGTAGATCACAATCAACTGTGGAAAATTCTGAAAGAGATGGGAATACCAGACCACCTGATCTGCCTCTTGAGAAAACTGTATGCAGGTCAGGAAGCAACAGTTAGAACTGGTCATGGAACAACAGACTGGTTCCAAATAGGAAAAGGAGTATGTCAAGGCTGTATATTGTCACCATGTTTATTTAACTTATATGCAGAGTACATCATGAGAAATGCTGGACTAGAAGAAGCACAAGTTGGAATCAAGATTGCTGGGAGAAATATCAATAACCTCAGATATGCGGATGACACCACCCTTATGGCAGAAAGTGAAGAGGAACTAAGAAGACTCTTGATGAAAATGAAAGTGGAGAGTGAAAAGGTTGGCTTAAAGCTCAACATTCAGAAAACAAAGATCATGGCATCTGGTCCCATCACTACATGGGAAATAGATGGGGAAACAGTGGAAACAGTGTCAGACTTTATTTTTCTGGGCTCCAAAATCACTGCAGATGGTGACTGCAGCCATGAAATTAAAAGACGCTTACTCCTTGGATAGAAAGTTATGACCAACCTAGATAGCATATTCAAAAGCAGAGACATCACTTTGCCAACAAAGATTCGCCTAGTCAAGGCTATGGTCTTTCCTGTGGTCATGTATGGATGTGAGAGCTGGACTGTGAAGAAGGCTGAGCGCCGAAGATTTGATGCTTTTGAACTGTGGTGTTGAAGAAGACTCTTGAGAGTCCCTTGGACTGCAAGGAGATCCAACCAGTCCATTCTGAAGGAGATCAGCCCTGGGATTTCTTTGGAAGGAATGATGCTAAAGCTGAAACTTCAGTATTTTGGCCACCTCATGCGAAGAGTTGACTCATTGGAGAAGACTCTGATGCTGGGAGGGATTGGGGCAGGAGGAGAAGGGGACGACAGAGGATGAGATGGCTGGATGGCATCACTGACTCGATGAACATGAGTCTGAGTGACCTCTAGGAGTTGGTGATGGATAGGGAGGCCTGGTGTGCTGCAGTTCATGGGGTCGCAAAGAGTCGGACACGACTGAGCGACTAATCTGATCTGATCTGATCTGATAGTTGTCACCTAGATGATATAAACTGAATGAATAAAATAAATGTCATATGTTTTATAATGCATTTGTTTTCAACATCAGTCCAGTTTCTCCCCTCTACAGTAGTTTTAGCAAATCCAAGGCATATTTGGACATAGTAGAATCTTCATTTTTTCAATGTTTGATTTTTCTCTCCCTTTTTTCTACAAATTCTTTCTCTTCCTTAATTTATACTTCTCCCTCTTCCATTCCTATTAATTCTTACTTCCCAAACACATACCTCTGTTTTTTTCTCTCTCTCCCTTGCTCTTACAATTTATCTATTCCCAATTTTTTGCTTTATTTACTATGCTCCAGCTCTCATTGCTCTTGGTAGTGATGCTGTTCTTGTCTAGTGAATCATGGATTTTAATTATTCTAGATTACTATGATAGCTAGAGGCTTGGAGATTTCAGGGACTTCTAAAATGGGCTTCTGAAGTGTGCTGGCAATAAAATGAAAGAGAAGATGAGGTTTTAACATAAAGATAATTTTAATAGAAACTACTTAACATAGATGTGTTTGTCTTGGTTCAGATCCAATCAGATCAGTCGCTCAGTCGTGTCCGACTCTTTGCGACCCCATGAATCGCAGGACATCAGGCCTCCCTGTCCATCACCAACTCTCGGAGTTCACTGAGACTCACATCCATCGAGTCAGTGGTGCCATCCAGCCATCTCATCCTCTGTCGTCCCCTTCTCCTCCTGCCCCCAATCCCTCCCAGCATCAGAGTCTTCTCCAATGAGTCAACTCTTCGCATGAGGTGGCCAAAATACTGGAGTTTCAGCTTTAGCATCATTCCTTCCAAAGAAATCCCAGGGCTGATCTCCTTCAGAATGGACTGGTTGGATCTCCTTGCTGTCCAAGGGACTCTAAAGAGTCTTCTCCAGACGTACTTAACTGTAGCCAGAAGGTTTGCATAATGGAAAATGTAGACAAATCTATTAGTACTTTCTTAATTGTGTACTCTATAGGCCTCTTTGGTTCTGCTATTTCAACAGAATTTTTAGTCTAAGAGTTCGTAAAAGGATACATGTATATGTATTCAATATTACTGAATCACTTTTTTGAATCTCTGAAACTAACACAATGTTGTTAATCAACTATGATCCATTATAAAATGAAAATATAAATAATAAAGTTATAGTCTGAAGAAATTAAAAAGTAAAATAAAATAGATAGGTTTTCCCCAGCATTGAGAATCTACTGTTCCACAGTGAGCAAGGTAAATTTAGAGAAAATTGTTTGCATCTCTAAGCAGAGAAGCAGAGACCTCATTCTCAGCCTATGAGTGGGCATTCTTTCTGTCTTACATGCCTGATCCTTCATATGTGCTCTGGGTAAGTTCTGTAATCTGCTTATGACTGCTTATTTGATATTTGCATCAATATTTTTTTACTTAGAGTACAGACTTATATTTTAGTAATTCCCAGTCTTTGTTTAGAGATATCCCAGAGCATCTTCCATAATCTCAAGAGAAATAGGAATTATCTAAACATGATTTTCCTCACTGTCTTATTTGTAAACAATAGATAATATTAAGTCTATTTTGGTTATGCTGCTCCTGCTACTAAGTCGCTTCAGTCGTGTCCGACTCTGTGCGACCCCATAGACGGAAGCCCACCAGGCTCCCCTGTCCTTGGGATTCTCCAGGCAAGAACACTGGAGTGGGTTGCCATTTCCTTCTCCAATGCATGAAAGTGAAAAGTAAAAGGGAAGTCGCTCAGTCATGTCTGACTCTTAGCGACCCCATGCACTGCAGCCTACCAGGCTCCTCCATCCATGGGGTTAGATGAAGTAAACATAATAAAGTAATGAGAATTAAAAAGGAAAAGAAGGAAATATTACTTGAATTCTGCATTTTAGAAAATTTGAGTCTGAAATAACCTTAGAGATGATTGTGCCAAACGTTTTCATTTAATAGATGGAACAACAAACCCTGAGAACAGAATCCCATTCTCAAAGACACATGGGAAATGGTAGAACTGCGGTTGCAATCGAGGTATCCATATTTTAGTTTCATGGATATTTAGCATATCCTCTGAGGCTTTGTAGTTAATCATTCTCCCAAGAAGATAGGTGAATTATGTGATTTATGAGTCATTTAGATTAAATATTCTGGCAGCTTTGGAATTTTCCCCCAAATCAGATCAGTCGCTCAGTCGTGTCCGACTCTTTGCGACCCCATGAACTGCAGCACGCCAGGCCTCTCTGTCCATCACCAGCTCCCGGAGGTCACTCAGACTCACATCCATTGAGTCAGTGATGCCATCCAGCCATCTCATCTTCTGTCGTCCCCTTCTTCTCCTGCCCTCAATCCCTCCCAGCATCAGAGTCTTCTCCAATGAGTCAACTCTTCACATGAGGTGACCAAAATACTGGAGTTTCAGCTTTAGCATCATTCCTTCCAAAGAAATTCCAGGGCTGATCTCCTTCAGAATGGACCGGTTGGATCTCCTTGCAGTCCAAGGGACTCTCAAGAGTCTTCTCCAACACCACAGTTCAAAAGCATCAATTCTTCGGCGCTCAGCCTTCTTCACAGTCCAGCTCTCACATCCATACATGACCACAGGAAAGACCATACCCTTGACTAGGCGAACCTTTGTTGGCAAAGTAATGTCTCTGCTTTTGAATATGCTATCTAGGTTGGTCATAACTTTCCTTCCAAGGAGTAAGTGTCTTTTAATTTCATGGCTGCAGTCACCATATGCAGTGATTTTGGAGCCCAGAAAAATACAGTCTGACACTGTTTCCACTGTTGCACTCATCTCACACGCTAGTAAAGTAATGCTCAAAATTCTCCAAGCCAGGCTTCAGCAATATGAACCGTGAACTTCCTGATGTTCAAGCTGGATTTAGAAAAGGTAGAGGAACCAGAGAACCAGAGATCAAATTGCCAACATCCGCTGGATCATGGAAAAGGCAAGAGAGTTCGAGAAAAACATCTATTTCTACTTTATTGACTATGCCAAAGCCTTTGACTGTGTAGATCACAATAAACTGTGGAAAATTCTGAGAGAGATGGGAATACCAGACCACCTGATCTGCCTCTTGAGAAATCTGTATGCAGGTCAGGAAGCAACAGTTAGAACTGGACATGGAACAACAGACTGGTTCCAAATAGGAAAAGGAGTACGTCAAGGCTGTATATTGTCACCATGTTTATTTAACTTATATGCAGAGTACATCATGAGAAATGCTGGACTGGAAGAAACACAAGTCTGTCTTTCAAGAACATTAGCAGAGAACTAAACTCTTTAAAAATTTAGAAAGAGCTTCCTAAAAATATATTAATTTAGGTCTTATCGTGATAAATACTGAAATTTTTTTGTTATTAAACAATTATTTATTTAGGACTTAAGCAGTAAACAACTCATTTACTACAAATGGTGCAAAAGAAAATAATGAAGGACAAGAAGAAAGAACTGCTTATCAGCATCTGCTTTGAACAAGGCCCTTAGTTCAGTATTGTATGTTCTATAGATCTGATAGATAGAGCGCCTGATGAACTATGGAATGAGGTTCGTGACATTGTACAGGAGACAGGGATCAAGATCATCCCCATGAAAAAGAAATGCATAAAAGCAAAATGGCTGTCTGGGGAGGCCTTGCAAATAGCTGCGAAAAGAAGAGAAGCGAAAAGCAAAGGAGAAAAGGAAAGATATAAACATTTGAAAGCAGAGTTCCAAAGAATAGCAAGAAGGGATAAAAAAGCCTTCTTCAACGATCAATGCAAAGAAATAGAGGAAAACAACAGAATGGGAAAGACTAGAGATCTATTCAAGAAAATCAGAGATACCAAAGGAACATTTCATGCAAAAATGGGCTCCATAAAGGACAGAAATGGTATGGACCTAACAGAAGCAGAAGATATTAAGAAGAGGTGGCAAGAATACACAGAAGAACTGTACAAAAAAGAGCTTCACAACCCAGATAATCATGATGGTGTGATCACTGACCTAGAGCCAGACATCCTGGAATGTGAAGTCAAGTGGGCCTTCGAAAGCATCACTATGAACAAAGCTAGTGGAGGTGATGGAATTCTAGTGGAGCTATTCCAAATCCTGAAAGATGATGCTGTGAAAGTGCTACACTCAATATGCCAGCAAATTTGGAAAACTCAGCAGTGGCCACAAGACTGGAAAAGGTCAGTTTTCATCCCAATCCCAAAGAAAGGCAATACTTTCTCAAACTACTGCACAATTGTACTCATCTCACACGCTAGTAAAGTAATGCTCAAAATTCTCCAAGCCAGGCTTCAGCAATATGTGAACCGTGAACTTCCTGATGTTCAAGCTGGATTTAGAAAAGGCAGAAAAACCAGAGATCAAATTGCCAACATCCGCTGGATCATGGAAAAAGCAAGAGAGTTCCAGAAAAACATCTATTTCTACTTTATTGACTATGCCAAAGCCTTTGACTGTGTAGATCACAATAAACTATGGAAAATTCTGAAAGAGATGGGAATACCAGACCACCTGATCTGCCTCTTGAGAAATCTGTATGCAGGTCAGGAAGCAACAGTTAGAACTGGACATGGAACAACAGACTGGTTCCAAATAGGAAAAGGAGTATGTCAAGGCTGTATATTGTCACCATGTTTATTTAACTTATATGCAGAGTACATCATGAGAAATGCTGGAGTGGAGGAAACACAAGCTGGAATCAAGATTGCCGGGAGAAATATCAATAACCTCAGATATGCAGATGACACCACCCTTATGGCAGAAAGTGAAGAGTAACTAAAAAGCCTCTTGATGAAAGTGAAAGTGGAGAGTGAAAAGGTTGGCTTAAAGCTCAACATTCAGCAAACGAAGATCATGGCATCTGGTCCCATCACTACATGGGAAATGGATTGAGAAACAGTGGAAACAGTGTCAGACTTTATTTTTCTGGGCTCCAAAATCACTGCAGATGGTGACTGCAGCCAGGAAATTAAAAGACGCTTACTCCTTGGAAGGAAAGTTATGACCAACCTAGATAGCATATTCAAAAGCAGAGACATTACTTTGCCAACAAAGGTTCGCCTAGTCAAGGGTATGGTCTTTCCTGTGGTCATGTATGGATGTGAGAGTTGGACTGTGAAGAAGGCTGAGCGCCGAAGAATTGATGCTTTTGAACTGTGGTGTTGGAGAAGACTCTTGAGAGTCCCTTGGACTGCAAGGAGATGCAACCGGTCCATTCTGAAGGAGATCAGCCCTGGGATTTCTTTGGAAGGAATGATGCTAAAGCTGAAACTCCAGTATTTTGGCCACCTCATGCGAAGAGTTGACTCATTGGAGAAGACTCTGATGCTGGGAGGGATTGAGGGCAGAAGAAGGGGACGACAGAGGATGAGATGGCTGGATGGCATCACTGACTCGATGAATGTGAGTCTGAGTGACCTCAGAGAGCTGGTGATGGATAAAGAGGCCTGGCGTGCTGCAGTTCGTGGGGTCGCAAAGAGTCAGACAGGACTGGGCGACTGATCTGATCTGATCTGATCTGATCTTACTTCATTCTCTTTTATTTTATTTTATTTTTTAACTTTACAATATTGTATTGGTTTTGCCATATATCAACATGAATCTACCACATGTATACACATGTCCAAGAGGAATTCAATCTAAATGCCAGGTAGCACTTTGGAATGGGGTGGGCAAACAAAATTATCTGAAATTAAACAAAACATCTAGAATTTAAGAATTACTATCTTATAATATAGGTCTATTTCTACCTCTGTATAAGGACTGTTACTGGAAAAGGCTAAAGGAGATAAAGGGTGTTAGTAGGAAAAGAGCTAAAAGAGAAAGATGAGCAAGAAAAAAAGAAAGAAAACCTTGAGAAGTTACAAAATATCTATCATATATAAATAATTTAGACTCTGATACTTTACCAACAAAAATTGTCGTGTTCAGAAGCTGTGTTATTTTCCTTTGTACACTTGGTAATAATAATAGAAGACCAACTTGTTATAGCGGCACTTCTCAACCATTTTCCTGACATGGACATCAAAAAAAAAAAAAATGGTAGTCATTGAGGTAAATTGAGGTGGTTGGTGACTGTCAAGTCAACTTCCTGGTGGCTATACCTGCTCAGGTATTATCAGACCCATTTCGCGTTGGGCACATCAATGCTGCTGCTGCTGCTAAGTCACTTCAGTCCTGTTCGACTCTGTGCAACCCCATGAACAGCAGCTCACCAGGTGCCTCTGTCCACAGGATTCTCCAGGCAAGAATACTGGAGTTGGTTGCCATTTCCTTCTCTGGGGACATCAGTACCTGGTTGTAAACCATTGGTGGCTCTGTATTGAGCTATATCACACTGGAAGGAAAAGGATATTCAAATAATTCTATTTCAAGTTGAAGGACTTTTATATTTGTTGATAAGTGATATAAACTACTCTTTAAGAAGCATTGGCTAGTTATTGAATAGCATTATAAATGGCTGGAAAATTTTATCACATGTGATAAATCTAGCCTTGGTAAATTCAAAAAAATAATTGAAATCATTCCAAGCATCTTTTTTGACCACAATGCAATAAGATTAGATCTCAATTACAGGAGAAAAACTATTAAAAATTCCAACATATGAAGGCTGAACAACACGCTGCTGAGTAACCAACAAATCATGAAAGAAATCAAAATATACATAGAAATGAATAAAAATGAAAACACAACAACCCAAAACCTGTGGGACACTGTAAAAGCAGTGCCAAGGGGAAGGTTCATAGCAATACAGGCATACCTCAAGAAACAAGAATAAAGTCAAATAAATAACCTAACTCTACACCTAAAGCAACTAGAAAAGGATGAAATTAAGAACCCCAGGGTTAGTAGAAGGAAAGAAATCTTAAAAACTAGGGCAGAAATAAATGCAAAAGAAACAAAAGAGACCATAGCAAAAATCAACAAAGCCAAAAGCTGGTTCTTTGAGAGGATAAATAAAATTGACAAAACATTAGCCAGACTCATCGAGAAGCAAAGGGAGAAAAATCAATAAAATTAGAAATGAAAATGGAGAGATCACAATAGAAGTTTTAACTTTAGAATGATCTTTATTTTCATCTCTACATTACATGCTTTTTTTATTCTTAAGAGATCCCAGGGTTAGATAAGTAGTTTTATGAAAAAATCTCAAGAAGAAATTATAACTTTTGCTTTGGAAAAGAATAGACTCTCTGGTAAGAGGATTGGACTTTGGCTGATCTTCCTCTTACGCACAAGGTGAGCCCAGTAAATATAGATTAATTACTAACCTAGGGATTTCTCCTGCAAGATGCTGAAATCCAATATTAATTAAACACTTACTTTTTTCTTAGCCCCACCTTCATATCCAGGTATTTTAAAAGGCTGCCATTTCAATGTTGCCTAACTAAGGTCTGGACCCAATTGCTCTGAGGTAAGAGTAAATAGTTTCATGGAAACCAAATAGAACATTTCCCATACACTATTATGTTTTCTTTAGACATCACTCTAAGACTATTAGAAACTATCTTCAGGTTTAAGAAGGATAAATTTCTGCATTCAGTTCTCAGAAAAGGGATACTTTAGCATGAAATAGGAAGCGTAGGGGAATCTAGTATTAGTTTATGGGTGCTTGAATGAATTTATGAAAGAGAACAAAGGCATGTAAAAGCTGATGGTTGAAAGATCCAGCTTAGTATTCATGATGAGTAATTTTTAGACTTTAATGTCTAAGATATGTATTACTAATGAAAAGCATGGATTGCCCTCTGAATATTTTTTCCCTTTTTTTTTTCCCTCTGAATATTTTTAAGGCAAGAGTTAACATTTTTGTATGGAAAAAAGTGTGGGTAGAGGTTTTTGCATCCTTAGAGGGAGATTAAAATATACTGAATTATTATTATTATTTTCTAAGCTCCCTTCTCTCTTCCTTACTCCATAGGCATGGTCATATGCTCTCATAGTGCTCAAAAGATAAAATCTATTTTTTTAATAGATAAGCAGCATTTCTTAAAGAAATTCTCTTAAAAATTTTTACCATGGTCCTATCAGAAACCACTGGGCTGAATCACTGAAACAGAATAGGATTGTGTCTACATGTCAGAAACTTAGATCGCATCATGCAATAATGAGCACGTTACACTTAGAGCTACAGGTACCAGCTTTTTATGTTCCTCTGTCATTTCTGGTCTTGCACAGTTGTTCCTTTCCTCTGATTCTTTACGCCCCTATAGCACTAGCAGAGTAGAAAGTAGATGTCCTCTGTGCCTGATCTTTTGATTTCTGTTTACCTCTGCACAAACTGACACCACTACTCAGAAGGATATATCTCTATTAATCAAAATAAGTAGCTGTCCTGGCATCTGACAGCTTTAAATTTAGACCCTTCATGCAATACTCCAAGAAGCCAGATGTGCTTACTGTTTCCAGTTCAGTCAGTTCAGTCACTCAGTTGTGTCCAACTCTTTTGAGACCCCATGGACTGCAGCACACCAGGCTTCCCTGTCCATCACCAACTCCTGGAGCATACTCAAACTCATGTCCATCGAGTTGGTGGTCACATCCAGCCATCTCAAACCTTGTCGTCCCCTTCTCCTTCCATCTTCAATCTTTCCCAGCATCAGGGTATACCCTTAACAGTATGCTTTAGGTAAGATGGCACCTGGTATTAGAACTAACACTTTGTGATTAATTATATGTACATATTTAAGTCTTCTGTACCTTATGATGTTTTGACATCTTAACATTTCTAGCTGTGGAGAGACTGCCCCTGCCTGGACTAGTCAGTTATTAGAGATAGCAAAAGTCTTAGCATGTCTTTGATATGAAAACTAAACTATCTGGAATCAGACCTTCTCCCTGTCAATTGTACATACGGTGAATCAGGAAGGATTGGTCCAAGACCTCCTTATCTTCGGTAATCCTTCTCCCTGATCTCACTTGAAGGCCTCTTTTTACAAGATGTTGCAAGGATCTGAATTGTGTCCAGACTTCTGTGGCTTCTATCAGAATAATTTCAGGCTTATTGTCCTGAAACGTTCAGCTTCTACCAGCTAGCACCTTGCACAGGAACCCTCTTTCATCTCCTTACCTTTGTTCTCCACATGGTATATCAGAGAAAAAAATCAAGGCCTGTTCAAAACTTACCCATCCTTTCCCATGGCAGAGGTCCAGAGTCTCCACTCACAGTGCTCTTCTTACCTTGGCTGGATCTTCCCATACCCTAGCCTCGGCCATACCAGGTGGTTATGTAGCTGTACTAGGTGATGTTATGTCAGTTCTAGAGGTGGGGCATTCTCTGTCTTGAACAACAGAAAAGCCCAAACCTGGGGCCATGCAGATACAAGGTTTCATTTTTTTCTTCTAATTTTTAGAAGGATTGTCATTAAAGAAGGAAATGGTAGAAAACTTGAGACTAGGGAATAATGATGATAGTGGTAAAAAGGTTACTTAATGGGGAATGGAATCCAGTATTTTGTATGTGTAAATCAAATCACACATTACATTAAACAGTAGTCAGTAGTGTTAACACTAATGTTAAAATTAGATACTGGGAACTGATGCAAATAGATTACATCATGACATGTCATTGTGCTCATAATGTAGATGTTGCCATGTCAAACATTCCACAGTACAATGTTAATTACATATTTTGATTGTGTGTCATATTAGTTTTATATATTTGATTCCCTGACAAAAGTAACACATACACCTTTGTGCTAAGCCTCTTAGTATGCTATTCCTCTACTCTTAAATATTCTGTCTCTTACACACATACACACACACACACACACACATACATAGAGAAGCAGCTTGGATCCAAATTGAGGTTCTTTTATTCACTGAAACTCTGATTGTTTTAGAAATAAAGTTAGTTTACAAATATCCTTGTTCTCCTTCAGTTTTATTAATATATTTTAACATTCTGGGATCTACTCTAAGAAAGGATCTGGAGTTTGAAAAAGTTGCATTCCTTAATCAAAGAGTTCTGAGACAATGAGAATGATTTACCATTTTGAATATTCTGTAGACTCCAATCTGAGTGTGTGTGTGAAATAAATTTCTCTGACCCATATTTTGATTGCAAAGCAACTTTTCCTTAGGCAATTTTCAGATTATTGGGCTATCTCAGTTTTTCAGTGTATTTTCAAAGTGATGATTAGGAGTGGATTTGATACTGTCAGTAGTGCACATAAAATCTACAATGTGTTTAAGTGAAAAAAAGGATTGTTGATCAAGATAAAGTTATTGTCTGCCTGCATGAATATTTTTTATCCCAACCAGTTATTGCAGAGCTCCATAAACACAGTTTTAATTCTAACATCTTACATTTAATTTCTGTGTCTATGATTCAGAGCTGTGGCTTTCACAAGTAAATCTTTCACATATTTAAAAAGGCAGAAGTAGCTGACTTTTATTAAACTTATTGAAAGCTGATATTTGATATTTAGGTAAGGTTTATGCTGGTTTACCCAGGCATTTGTTTTTCTCCTTCTCAATTGAAAAGGTATATTAAAGTTTCAACACAGACCAACATAAAATTGCTTTTTCCTTTCTTCCTCTGGAATTTTGCTCATTTACCTAGTCTATAATGTAATTACATCTTTAATGAACACTCAGAAAAAGTCTCAGTATTGTTCCTAATAGTTCTGCTTCAGCATAAAGATTAATTCATTTTTAATACCTCAAAGACTATATATTTATTTAAAAATCCAGATAAAGTATTAGTAACTAATATATTTTATAGAAATATACATCTTCAGTAATTCTGTCACTAAAATGAAGAAATGTACAGTACAGAAATGTACACTATAAAACAATGGTAATAATAAACTCATTCCTCAATGTTCCTGAATATATCTAAGAAGTGCACTTTTACATCTCTCAAGAATAAAAGATACAAGAGTTCATTCCATCTAGTTCAACTGAGTTTTTTCCCTCTAAATTCAGGAATCTCATTTCCATCTAGAGTCGCCTTTACTTATAAACATAGAGGATAGATAACATTGTAGAAATATAATTGTTAAGGAATTAAAAATGAAAAACAAAGCAAGTAGTAATGGATTCCTAGGACAATATAAAATTTTCATAATTTCAGAATGTCAGAAAAACTGTTAACGTTTGGCTGAACAATAATTAAAAAGTTGCTTAGGTCACTGAAATGATATGAGGTCATTCTAAGTCATAAAATTTCAGTCCACTCAGTGGTGTCAATCAGAAAGACCACAGTGATGAAGAACTCAAAGCCTTGCTTGTAGAATACATTTAAGATGGTACTCATTCGAGATTTATGACCCTAAATTATTCTGTGAGAAGAAAATGGATCCAAGTACTTAAAATGACCTGTGCCTAAAACATGAACTTCCTTGGCAGAAAAACATCTAGCCATAGGCCACAGACATTGACCATTAATTAAAGTTTGTAGTACTGCCTTATTAATTCCTGATGTTCCAACCATTCACAAAGCAGCTTAATTATAATAGCAGCCAAATTATCTAAATTTTTTTGGCTTCATGCTTATCTTTTATTAGTTTATGAAATCACAAATGGATGTCCATGATGTTAACAATGCAAAATTAAATGGCAGAGCGCAATTTAATCTACCCATACATATTGATTGCAAGGCAATATGAAGGGTAAGGCACAGTTATCAAACCAAAAAAATTTTCATTCTAAAATAAGATTATAAAATATATACAGAAAATAGTTGAAAATAAAAATAAAGAAAAATTTGAAAATGATACTGCATAAATTATTACATTTATATCAACCTACAGAGATATAGACCTATGATAACTTTTCATAAGTGATGAAACTGAGTTAGTTTATAGATTAATTTTTCTGTCCAATGTTACATAGACAATTAATGCCAAAACTGGGATTCAATATGATTCTGAACCGATGTTCTTTGCTTTATCTCACTCTGCTTCTGACATATTATCCATGGTAAGCCCTCCTTAAATTTTGGATTATTAATTAACCTAGCAACTTCCTGTCTTTGCAGTTCTAGGAGCTATTATGTGATGTAAACATGGAGATGGTTCTTCAAAATTCCACTGACTTCATCCTCTTGGGCCTCATCACACATCCCACACTCCCTGGGTTTATCTTTGCAATAGTCTTCTCCATCTTTCTGGTGGCTGTAACAGCCAACATGGTCATGATTCTGCTCATTCACACAGACTCCCACCTCCACACGCCCATGTACTTCCTGCTTAGCCAACTGTCCATCATGGACACTGTCTACATCTGCATCACTGTCCCCAAGATGTTGCAAGACCTCTTGTCCAAGGAAAAGACCATCTCCTTCCTGGGCTGTGCACTTCAGATCTTCCTCTACCTGACCTTGATTGGAGGGGAATTCTTCTTGCTGGGCCTCATGGCCTATGACAGGTATGTGGCTGTGTGCAACCCTCTTCGATATCCTCTCCTCATGAACCGCAGGATTTGCTTGTTTATGGTGGTGGGTTCCTGGATTGGTGGCTCTTTAGATGGGTTCATGCTGACTCCCTTTACCATGAGCTTCCCTTACTGTGGGTCCCGAGAGATCAATCACTTTTTCTGTGAGATCCCAGCAGTACTGAAGCTCTCCTGTATTGACACATCACTCTACCAGACCCTGATGTATGCCTGCTGCGTACTGATGCTGCTCATCCCTATATCCATCATCTCTGTTTCCTACACACGCATCCTGCTCACAGTGCATCGGATGAACTCTGCTGAGGGCCGGCGCAAAGCCTTTGCTACCTGT
Source organism: Tragelaphus eurycerus (assembly GCA_935064755.1). Taxonomy (NCBI): domain Eukaryota; kingdom Metazoa; phylum Chordata; class Mammalia; order Artiodactyla; family Bovidae; genus Tragelaphus; species Tragelaphus eurycerus. The sequence continues at coordinate 93,933 of CAKXYN010000419.1, read as the reverse complement.
TCATCCCATATAGTGGTGGTGATCATTTTCTATGGGGCAGCCTTCTACACCAATGTGCTGCCCCAATCATATCACACACCAGAGAAAGACAAGGTTGTATCTGCCTTCTACACCATACTCACTCCAATGCTCAACCCACTCATCTACAGCTTGAGAAATAAAGATGTGGCTACAGCTCTAAGGAGAATACAGGGGAGATGTACATACTCCCAGAAAGTCGGAGCAGGGGATGTGTCCAAGAAATACTAGGAGCTGGGTACAAACTTTCTTGGTACTGTGGCTACTGGCACGCAGTAATTCTAGAAAATACATTGTTGGTTCTGAAAAATATTCAGTATCATTTTCACAATCCTGAATTATATCAGGCAAAATAATTCTTTTGACACCAACACTTAAGAACTATAGCTGAACACAGCCAGTATCTCAGCAACAACCAACTCACTTGTCTGGATTCACTGACAGACATCTCTCAGAGAGCATTTTCTTCAGGTAGCATTATAAATCATTCCAGTCAGTCCAAACATCCCTTTGAAAGTCCTGAATGGATATTTTTATGTTACATATTTTCATGTGTCTTTTGTGTCTGTATTTCTGACAAACTTTTGAATAGAAAATGTGAGGAATAATTTTCATGTCCTTGTTGATTTAAAGTCAAATGTTCAATACAAATTAAATATTTTCTGATGACTATAGTCTATGTAGCACCTCTATTTAGAAAACTTTTGTGAGGATAATTCAATTGGGTTTGGGGTTCAGTATTCTTTTTTATTTTTTATAAATGTCTGTGTTCTCGAATCTCTAAATTTAAACTGTTATCATAACTTTATTCATGTAGAGCTCATTATGTGTCTGGAAATCATTAAATATTTACTGGTTGATTAGATTTGACTTCTACTATTATTAAGATAGACATTGCTATAATCCTTTAGTAACTTCCATTTATTCCCTAATAAAATGACTTATGAAACAAAACATGAATAAACCAAGACCTTTTGTTAGTTAAATCAGCTCCCTAGGTCAATTTTCCTATTGTAAAAGTTTTCATCTAGTAGACTGGTAATATTTTTTCTATTAATTATCTTTTGATTATTTGAGAAGCTTTAATAGATACAGAATCCTAATACAGTAGAATGTTTATTTTAAAAGACCACAGTCACTAAAGACTGTCCATCCATTTACCTACTTAATTTTAACTTCCTTCTTCTGTGTAAGGCATTAAAATATGACAAATAAATTTTTATTCACCTGGTGTTTATTTTGTTTCACAATCAAAAGCTTAGAATGTGCTGGGATCATTTTGGGGTGATTTTGTAATTGACAAAGATTAAGAATAGATTACTGTATGTCATTGTAGTGCCAATGCAAAGTGAAAACTGTATCCTTCATAGATGTTCATGTAAGCAAATCTCATCTTCATTAATATGATAATCCAGGGTTCATTTTGCCTTGGAAGATTCCCCCAAATTTGATCTTATGCTGAAACAAATAAATGAATAGAAAAGAGATGGAAGAATGGCTTAGATGGATGAATCTCTTCAAGTAGAAAAACTAATAAAACACTAATGAAAGAAATAAAAGATGATACAGATGAACAAATTACCATATTCTTGGATTGAAAGAATTAATATATTGAATATGACTTCAGTTCAGATCAGTTCATTTGCTCAGTCACGTTTGACTCTTTGTGACCCCATGAACTGCAGCACACCAGGCCTCCCTGTCCATCACCAACTCCCGGAATTCACTCAAACTCACGTCCATCGAGTCGGTGATGCCATCCAGCCATCTCATCCTCTGTCGTCCCCTTCTCCTCCTGCCCTCAATCCCTCCCAGCATCACAGTCTTTTCCAATGAGTCAACTCTTCGCATGAGGTGGCCAAACTATTGGAGTTTCAGTCTTAGCATCATTCCTTCCAAAGAACACCCAGGGCTGATCTCCTTCAGAATGGACTGGTTGAATCTCCTTGCAGTCCAAGGGACTCTCAAGAGTCTTCTCCAATATCGCAGTTCAAAAGCGTCAATTCTTCGGCTCAGCCTTCTTCACAGTCCAACTCTCACATCTGTACACGACCACTGGAAAAACCATAGCCTTGACTAGATGGACCTTTGTTGAGAAAGTATTGTCTCTGCTTTTGAATATGAATATGAATATTTTATTAATTCTTGATAAGCCACTCTCCAGCCAACCTCCCTATGAAGCTAGCTAGATGGAGCTGGTCTGTGTTTCAGCGGTATGATCATTTAGAAAACATCTTTATGCCAGGTCTTGAAAACGTAGTTCACACTGAGGCTCTAACAATATGTATTCAAAAAGCTTTAAAACGATAACAATAATGTTATATCCCTCCTAAACAATGAAATGACTCAACGAAAAAAGCTGTTTCATAAGATGATCTTGCTTGACTTAAAGTAAAGCAAAACAGGTCACTTGGCATTAAAGTCAGATTGGCTTGCTTAACAATAAAACCAAGCTACTTTGCTTAGCAGAAATAAATGCAACAGAAGCATGAAACATGCCCCTAAAAAATAAAACAATGGTGTCATGATACCCGCATCTTTCCCTGTGAGTTCAGTGAGTTAATAACTCCTAAGACATACTTTTTGGCACCAACGACATGTTCTTTGCACAATACCACCACCACCACCACCCCCTCCTCCACCAAAAAAAAAAGACAATAGTAGAGAATAAGGCCTAAAACTTGCCCAGTTGTGTCATCAAGTAATTATCCCCCAAGCATGCTCTGTGCACACAGAAAACAATCATTTATGGAAAGGTGACTTTTCAGAATGAAAGATCCTCATTGTACTGAGACCTGAAAATATTTTTTGAAAGTGCTGTGACAGTCCTGACCTGACCATATAGGGCTAAGTAAACTTCTCTGCCTTACTTGGGGGAGGAAGATGGAAATACGACATCTATTGAAGAAAGACAAAGGAGATCTCCCCCTCCCCTCTCTTCCTTTGATTATAAAAATATAACCCACTGAGTGCTGGGGGCAGTGCAACTCTTGCCTGCCCATTTGTTAACCTTACAAGCATCTCATTCTAATAAATCACTCCTTATTTATCACTTTGCCTCTCGCTAAATTCCATTCCACTGTTGAGACATAAAGGCCTGTGGTGCTGGAACTCTTCAGAGCCCTGGAAATGACACCAAACGATTTCAGCATGAGTGTCCACATGAAAGACTGAAACATTAGTAGTGTGAAAAATTTCCCAAATGTCAGACCATAATTCCTTTCCCCATAGTTCTTTGGAGTGAATTTTCCAGTTATTCTTTACCCATAGGGGTAGCCAAGTGGCCAATTCATTGTTTTCTGACCATTAATACATATATTTGTATATATATATGGCATTCAGTTAAATTTTATTGTTTTAGAACCTGATATGCTACTTGTAATTCATCAAAATGACCACTATTAGTATAATTCTTTATGACCTCTGGAAATTTCCTACTCCAGAAATCCAAGAGCACTCTTTTGTCTTGTTTTTGCCATAAGCTCCATTTAGCATATAGATAGATACATTTAATTTTATGTCACCTGGCTGTAGCTCAGAGGGTATTTGATCTCTATTCAAAGATAGATTACTGAGATAAACTTTAAAATAACTCAATCAAAATTTTAGCAATAAAACATGACAGCAAAGAAGTAAACCTGGGAAGTAAGTCTTAGTCAACATACATTTCAATGAACAAAACTAGAATGTACTATTCAGTGAAACAAAATTTTTATTTACTTTTTTTTTCTGTGTAAGTGATGGCATTAACCCTGAAGCCAGGGAAAGCTTTAGCCTATCAAATAAAAAATGGCTTTTGTGAGGGAGCAAGGGTTTCCCAGGTGGCATTAGTGGTAAAGAATCCACCTGCCAATGAAGGAGACATAAGAGACTCAGTTTCAAGTTGGGAAGGTTCCCTGGAGGAGGGCGTAGCAATCCACTCCAGTATTCTTGCCTGGAGAATCCCATGGACAGAAGAGCCAGAGGGGTCACAAAGAGTCAGACATGACTGAGCAACTGAGTGCACAGGAAAAAGCCAAGCAGGCTTCTTGGATTTCCCATAGCCCTGCCTTTTTGATTTATAACTATTGTTTATCCGTCTTTAAATCCTTGATTTAGGAGTAGACTGTTGCCATGTCCTAAGAATATCAGGATAGTGAAAGTTTGATAATCAGGGGTTAATTTTTTTCACAAAGAGTTGGACACGACTGAGCGACTGATCTGATCTGATCTGAATTTTTCTGTAGAAGCAGAATGCCCTTTATCTATCTGTACAATCTTCATAGATCACTATGAAATAATATTTATTTACTTTACTAAAGTAGCAAAGGCTTTTTAAAAACAAGTATAAAGGCAAAGAAATTCACATAGTCTTTTATCAAAAGGTACATCCCAAGAAAACTTTGCTCTCTTAACCGAGAGAAAAAAAAACAAATTCCAGTCTCATATACAACATAACGTTATCTGATAGAACTTCCTATGTACCTTTAACATACCAAATAACCTAATTAGTCCAGTATCTTTCTTTGGGATGCTTCAGGGGCCCTCTGAAGCACTACAAAGTCAGCTAGAAGTCAAAAGAGCTTCATTAGAATTTGATTTTAGGAAGCTCTGTCAAAAAAAAAAACAGAGTTTAGAATACTCCGTCAGATAAAATTGTAGGTTACTATGAAACAACAGTTATTCAGTCAGCCAAAGAGATAATAAAAGATTTCAAAGGCAAATACAGATTAAATCACTTAAAAGGCAAAGAAACGTAAAATCTGTCATTAAAAGCATTTCAACATCCCAAGAAAACGTGTACCATGTATAAAATTCTTTTCTTAGGGTCCACTTCCCACAAAAAATGTTTTTAACACTTTCTATACCCATCACTTTATTTTCCCATTCAGAAATAGATCTACCTGTAAATCAGATCTACTTTCTTCACCCTTAACAAAATTCAATTCCATTCCTCATACCTTCTCTACTAAAAACACACTTTCCTAAAGCCATGAACTATCCTTTATATTAGCATTCTATAGATTGGCAATCATAAATACCAGTGATAATTTATAAAAATATTTGCTTTCTTATAGAGAACACCTCAGGATGTCACCAACCATATACATTACTAGTGCTAAATGTTTTGTTTCTCTATAAAAAGAAGCCAGTGTTTAGTTATCAATGTTAAAGCTTCTTATTTTATTTGGAAATGGCCTAATTATTTAATAAACTTCCATCATTTAACTTAATTTAGCACAACCCTAGAAATTCAAGTTACCAAAATCTAGGGAAACTATTTTAGGTAGGCATTTCTCAAGTATTGTTATTCTTTTTTTTTTTTTTTTTTATTTTATTTTGCTTAACTTTACAATATTGTATTGCTGCCTGATAACAGATGCCTGGGGCTGGTGCACTGGGAAGACCCAGAGGGATGGTATGGGGAGGGAGGAGGGAGGAGGATTCAGGATGGGGAACACATGTATACTTGTGGCGGATTCATTTTGATGAAAGTATTGTTATTCTTAATAGACTTTATCTAAAAGTTCTTATCTCATTTAGATTTTCTTTCCTTAAAAGTTTCTTCACATTAAGTTACTTTGTAAAATGGACTTACCATCTGGCCCATTTGTGGAATATACTGTCACCAGAAACCAAATGACCCTATATATTTTTTGAGCCTCCCTTTTTGTCTGGAGAGTTTTAAATTCCATTTTATTTTGTTTGGCCTTAAATAAAATCTCTCTATGTCCTTTAACCCATTGTATTGTCAAAAACTTTACAGATTGAGCAGATTCCTGAATTTTCCAGAGATTAATCTCTCATCCCAAGCATCAGGGTCCAAGTCTATCCTTCCTTACCTATTGCTTTCTGTTAACCTAGCCATGTGACTTTCGATATTTAGCTTGTGCAATCTTTACTGTTGGAGAAAGCAATGGCACCCCACTCCAGTACTCTTGCCTAGAAAATCCCATGGATGGAGGAGCCTGGTAGGCTGAAGTCCATGGGGTCACTGGGAGTCGGACACGAATGAGAGACTTCACTTTCGCTTTTCACTTTTATGCATTAGAGAAGGAAATGGCAACCCACTCCAGTGTTCTTGCCTGGAGAATCCCAGGGACAGGGGAGCCTGGTGGGCTGCCGTCCATGGGGTTGCACAGAGTCGGACACGACTGAGGCAACTTAGCAGCAGCAGCAGCAGCAGTCTTTACTGTGGCTTTTTCAGCTACTGACTAGAAAGCAGAGACTTGGTCAGTTAAAATCTAATTTTGACATTGTAATGTAGAATATCATCCCTGCAGATTGCGTAATTCTTTCTCCAATTTTAACTTTTCAATCAATTTTAATTTGGCTTCATGTAACTTACAGTAGGCAGAGAGGAGGATCCAATCTGTCCAACACAGCATGGTGGTACATTCTGATTCTTCATCAGTTGGCACAAGTGGCAAACATTCAATAACTTCTAAAGGTTTGGCCCACTTTGATTTGGGATCCCAATTCTGACATAGTCCAGTGGATATGACCCATTCAGTAACTCATGAGCAGTAAGGCAAACTTTGCCATCAAGAAAAAAAAAAGTTAAATAGTCTTAACCTCTTTCTTTTTCCTTTCATTTCACAAATCCTGCTTGTAGTGCCAATTTATGTTTTGCTGAAAGTTTTACTTTTGTTTTAGGTTCCAAGGGTTTGTTAACAAAAGAAAGCATTCATCACACATGATAAACAATTTCCATATTTAATAGAGGATTATTTGACTTAATTTCAATATACAATCATTAAAAGAAAAGATAAATAGAAACAAAAGAAAAGAGTAAGAGCATATACACCACCAAATTGGGCAGACCAACATTCAGATTTAAACAGTGTAGAGAAGTCCATTGTTGACAGCAATCTGGAGTCCCAGTAAGTAACAGATCCTGGGCAGTGTGACCTCTCCAGGGGCAAGACTCCAAATTTCAGTTTTAGGGGTTCCCTCATATAATCCCATGCTGAAAGATGATATCATCATCAGTTTGTGTGCAAGCATGCAGTTCTGATTTTACTTTAAACTTTTGCTTTGGGTCGGGAAGATCCCCTGGAGAAGGAAATGGCAATCCACTCCAGCACTCTTGGCCTGGAAAATCCCATGGACAGGGGAGCCTGATAGGCTACAGTCCATGGGGTCACAAAGAGTTGGACACGACCGAGTGACTTCACTTTCTTTCTTTTGTTTTATCTTGTGAATCACAGGTTTTCATTATGCCCCAGGCAGTTGAAGGATCAAACCTGGGTCTATTGCATTGAAGGCAGATTACTGTCTGAGCCACCAGGGAAGCACAAGTGCCCGTGACTAGTGTCAATTTGTAGTTGACACAGTGTTCATTTAACCCAACTATGGCTACGGTCTTTCCTGTGGTCATGTATGGATGTGAGAGCTGGACTCTGAAGAAGGCTGAGCGCCGAAGAATTGATGCTTTTGAACTGTGGTGTTGGAGAAGACTCTTGAGAGTCCCTTGGACTACAAGGAGATCCAACCGGTCCATTCTGAAGGAGATCAGCCCTGGGATTTCTTTGGAAGGAATGATGCTAAAGCTGAAACTCCAGTATTTTGGCCACCTCATGTGAAGAGTTGACTCATTGGAGAAGACTCTGATGCTGGGAGGGATTGGGGGCAGGAGGAGAAGGGGACGACAGAGGATGAGATGGCTGGATGGCATCACTGACTCGATGAACATGAGTCTGAGTGACCTCCGAGAGCTGGTGATGGATAGGGAGGCCTGGCTTGCTGCGGTTCATGGGGTCGCAAAGAGTCGGACATGACTGAGCGACTGATCTGATCTGATGAGACAAACAAGATTCTGAAGGCTAAAAATGTAGAATAAATAGGGCAGATATAATTAAAACTCTAGATATGAGCAAATACAAATTTTGTTATGCATAAACTATGTATCATAACACATATATGAGCACAGTATAAAATGGGTTGTTCTTCAAAAATAAGAAACATATCTCTAGCTACTGATTTAAGACATCTCTGGGTCTGATTTTCTTTAGCATTATGACTGGAAAATTTTATCTGAACTGTGGCCTCTAAGATGTCATCTCCATTGTGAGTTTCTCGTTACAGGAAGTGTTTTCTGTCTCTTTTTTCCCTCTGGTATTTGTGGCTTCCTGTTTTTTGGCACTGTCATAGATGATGTCAATGAAGAATACAAATTCAACCTCTGACTTTATCCTCCTGGGGCTTCTGGTCAACAGTACATTCACAGAGATTGTCTTTGCAGTTATTTTGGCTATTTTTGTGGTAGCTGTAACTGCAAATCTGGTCATGATATTCTTGATTCGCATAGACTCCCATCTCCATACCTCCATGTACTTTCTGCTCAGCCAACTGTCTATCATGGACACCCTTTTCATTTGTAATACTGTCCCAAAGCTTCTAGTCAACATGGTTTCTAATGAGAAGACCATTTCCTTTGTGGCCTGCAGCATCCAGCTCTTCCTCTACTTGACCATGATGGGAACAGAGTTCTTCCTGTTGGGCCTCATGGCTTATGACCGCTATGTGGCTGTCTGCAACCCTCTTAGGTACCCTGTGTTCATGAACCACAGAGTGTGTCTTCTTCTGGCTGCTGGTGCCTGGTTTGATGGATCCCTGGATGGCTTTCTGCTCACCCCTCTCACCATGAATGTCCCCTACTGTAGATCCCACAGGCTTGATCACTTCTTCTGTGAGATCACTACAGTTCTCAGATTGGCCTGTGCTGACACATCCTTGTATGAAACCTTGATGTACATCTGCTGTGTGCTCGTGTTGCTCATTCCCTTATCTATTATCTCAACCTCCTACTCCCTCATTTGGTTAACTGTCCACCGCACGCGCTCTGCTAAAGGCCAGAAAAAGGCCTTTACCACTCATTCTTCCCACTTGACTGTAGTCAGCATTTTCTATGGGGCTGCCTTCTACACTTATGTGCTGCCCAAGTCATTTCACACTCCTGAGCAAGACAAGGTAGTATCAGCCTTCTATACCATTGTCACACCCATGCTCAATCCTCTTTTTTAGACCCTATGGACTATAGCTGCCAGGCTCCTCTGTCCATGGGATTCTCCAGGTAAGAATACTGGAGTGGGTTGCCATGTTCTTCTCTAGGGGATCTTCGCAATGCAGGAATCGAACCCCTGTCTCTTGTGGCTTCTGCATTGCAGGTGGATTCTTTACTGCTGAGCCAGCAGGAAAGCCCCATATGCACACTACTATATATAAAATAGATAATTAATGAGGACCTACTGTATACCACAGGGAACTCTACTCAATATTCTATAATAACCTATAAGGGAAAAGAATCTGAAAAAGAATGGATATGTGTATAACTGTTTGCTGTATACCTGAAACTAACACAGCGTTGTAAATCAAATATACTCTAATATAAAATAAAATTCAATTTAAAAATATAATGTATTAGCTTGAGATTGAAAGTGATAAATTGTAATAATTTAAAATTAATTTTTAAAAAAACCAATTGCATACTTGCAAGATATCAGATACTGTTCTTTTTTTTTTTTTTTTTTTTTTCGGTGAACAAGGCCCGCACTTTATTTTCCAAAGTAGTTTTTATACCTTAAGTTGTGCATAGAGGATAATGGGGGAAGGGGTAGAGTCAAGCAGTAAGCCAGGCTTTCCTCCTGCAAACTTATCATATGCAAAAGTTTAGGTAATTTGCATCATCTTCTGGCCCAGAGGCCTGTTAACATTTTAAGACCCTTTCTTCTGAAAACTTATTTTTCTCTAAAGGTGATTAGTCAGGTGCCACCCTCCAGTATATCAGATACTGTTCTTAAACATGGGGTAAACATGAAGGAAAAACTGTTTCTATTTTTCAAAATACATTTAACTACATTATTTGACTTTGATCTTCACAAAGTTCTGCCAAGTATTTTGAGAAGAAATTAGCCTCATGGGAGATAGAGAAATTTATAACTATATTTTCTGACTTATGGTCTTGTGATCTTGTGCTAAAACTTGCTATTTTTTGATAGACAATTTCCAAAAGCAGGGAGGCATATCGCACAATACAAACCTGGACGCTTGTTAATCCTAATAATGACCTGGGGAAAACATACCCCTCTGGGAGTAACATGCAGATAAAATCTATGTTCAGCTTCTGTTGTGTGCCAGCTAGGCTGATCTGCCAAGGACCTGATGTTCCATGCTGAGAGGCAGTCAGACCCTATCTGGGGTCTTTCTACAGGTGAGGGATATGGGCATAAAATTAACTGAACAACTTCTTCCACATACTTATTTCAATTACACAAGAATTTAAAATATATATTTATATAATATGAAAATTATAATAATGGATGATATAAAGTCTACTTGTTAAATAGCCCATTAAATCCTTTATTGAATACCAAGAAACATTCAGACATAGAAGGTTGATTGTCAATACTGAAAATATTTAGAGAAGGATTTGGTGTTCAGAAAAGACTTAAGAACTTTGTTGCCAAAAAACAAAAAGACAGTACATCCCTGACAACTTAGACTACTATTCAGTTCGAATGAAGTGGAGTCCTGCTAACAGTTCTATTAACCAAGTGAAAACAAACTTTTAAAACTTCAGATACTCAATAAAGAAGATTTACATAAGACAGGACAATTGTAATAATGGAAAATTTCAGGGTATTGAAAGCTTAACTCAAAGAACAGGCTGACATATATAATTATCCCAAACCAGAAATAGTTCTACTTTTTTTCTATTTTTTCTTCTTTCTTTCTTTTTTTTTTCTATTTCTATTTTTTTTTCAAGTTGGGATTATGCTGAGAATAGATCTGATTAACAGAGGATGAGATACTTGAATGGCATCACTGACTCAATGGACATGAGTTTGAGCAAGCTCTGGGAGTTGGTGATTTATTCAGTTATATTAGATTCTAGTCATCACATGACAAAGGACAAGGATCTTAACTTTTGCTCCCTGATACATCCCAAGTACCAAGAAATTTTCCTGATGTAAAATACAATTAATTTGAATGAAAAAATGCCATTTCATTTTAGAACTCACACTTGAAAATACATACTTTAATGTTTATGCAATTCTTTTTTTCTTTTTCCTGGAAAAGCAGGTTTGAAGAGTTATAGTGAAAACTGAAAATCAAAGTGATTAGGTACGTTTTGCATGTTTGCACAGAATTGCCTGTCCAGGATGAGAGTGGAAGCAAAAGAAATATACTTAAATTCTTTCCAAATTCACCAGCTCAGATATCATTTCTATTAAAGCATTTTAGAACTGTGGCTCCTGCAAAGAAACATTATTGGGTTTTGCTAGATTTGTCATAGATATCTGTTCTCCTTTGGAGCCAACAAGAGGTAGGTATCATAGGTAGGCATTTACTCAGGTATAGAGATAGAAACTTTCATTTTTTCCATATTGACTGAAAACTTACATGTTAGAACAAGGCTTATGATTGTATATATGAGCTGGCATTATCAAAAATTATCCTTTCCCTGAATTTCCATAGTGTTTACCTACAGTGGGCAGTGGTTTTAATCAGCAGCCAATAACCATAGGAAGATAAAATGAGGAAACAGGGTAGAACATAGTTAATTAAGTCCATGTCTTTGGACTTCATCTACAGTTCAACTAATAGAACTGATGAAGCTGCAACAGAGAGCTGTTTCCTTGTATCCCTGGAAATATTGTGGGAAAATATCTATGAGACAAAATGAATATAGAGTTGAAGGAAGTAAGGACTCCCTGTAAATAATGGTCCTTTGTAATCTGAAAGATTATAACAATCTTTATATTTGAATATATTTAACAACAAGATAGCAACATATGCAGTGCATGTCTTCAGTGGTCTCAGTCTTAAGACAGAGAACTTTTCCAGTGCTATTTTAATTGAAAATAAGTGTTTTTATAAATTTATATTTATAATCCAAAAATTATATAATTATGTTTACTATCATGTAAATACAGGGAAAATTAGGCTAAAAGGATTAAAGGTTATACATACTGGCCATTTCCAAATTCAGAAGTTAATACTATCTTCTCATTCTGGAGCCTGTTCTGTTTCCACAATTGCCAAATTAGAGAGTTCTTTATTTTGAGTGAAGGGAGAGTCTAAACATTTCCATAACATTATCAGGTGCCAGGTACTGTTATGAGATCCTTACACAAAACCCTCCCAATAACCCTGAGGACAGGGGCTACTCTGATGTACTTTTGGCTAGTTACAAATTTGAAGAGGGACTTTCCCACTGTCATATTCTAATAAATGGCAGGTCTTGGATTTTCACCCAAGGCAATTAGGTACAGGTTTTACATAATGATCAGGAACAAAAGTGATTTTAGAAACCTGGGAAATTTAAACTACCAAACCAGAGTTGTCTATACCAATGCATAAATCTATCACTTATGGGAATTATTTTGTATATATTTCTCCTCTCTTTGATAAAAAGTTATTTCACTTTTCTAATAAGTTACATGTTTACAAGTTCACATTTTCTGATTATTTTGATATATGTATGTTAGTGAGTCCCTTCAAATTTAATGTGCAGAGACTAAAGTCATATTTTAAGGCCAGAAGCACATACTTCAGATGACATCTTGCAATATGGAAGCTTAAGAGTCAGAAGGAATTAGATGAATTCTGTTTTAGAATGCAGGATCCAATTTAAGCAGGATTCTGGGGTAAATTGGATACATCTTAGTGACTCTACTGATACTGAAAGATTGAGAAATGGAAAATTATAGGTATTTATTGCCCAAGTTGGAGAAGGCAATGGCACCCCACTCCAGTACTCTTGCCTGGAAGATCCCATGGATGGAGGAGCCTGGTAGGCTGCAGTCCATGGGGTCGCTAAGAGTCGGACACGACTGAGCGACTTCACTTTCTCTTTTCACTTTCATGCATTGGAGAAGGAAATGGCAACCCACTCCAGTGTTCTTGCCTGGAGAATCTCAGGGATGGGGGAGCCTGATGGGCTGCCGTCTATGGGGTCGCACAGAGTCGGACACGACTGAAGCGACTTAGCAGCAGCAGCAGCATTGCCCAAGTTGTGAATAGGAGGCTTATTCTTTAACTTGAAATTAAATTATTTTTACACACATAATCTATGAGGTAGGAAAACGGAAAATATAGTGAAGACAAACTGATGTTCTTGAGACTTGATCATCAGTGAAACTTTTACTTCATAATTGTGTGTGTATATATGTGTGTGTGTGTGTGTGTACATATATACATACACATACTTATATGTGCACATATATATGCACATTAAAATATATGTATATATGTTTTTGTATATAGCTCTTTACCACATGTACACTAGTGATACATGTATCCTTATCACATATATATTATAGGTTATATGTGTAAGACATTTTTTTATCAGAGAGGAAAAATATATACATAATAGCATCTGCTGTTGGACACATACAAAAATTTTATATATATTATGGTAAGATATTTATATTATATATAAAAAACATAGGGGTTTCTAACTGGTGGATTTTTCACTTAACAATGCAGTGAAACTGTCATACCATAATGATTTTCAGTCTACCTTATATCCTATAGGATGTTCAGAATCTTGTTACTAACTCCAAAAACCAAATAATTTTGTAAGTGTCCAGTAGCAGATGCTTAAGCTGCCTCTGCTTTCTTAGTAATACAAAAAATACCAAGATTAATATTTATATAAAATTGCTCACCTATTTCTTAATTTCTATATAAAGTTTGCTAGGAATAGAAAGTATATGTTATTTTTAAGGTCCAGACATTGGTTTGCTGCTCTAACAAAAATAATATCTACTTACATTCTCACCAGCAATATAGGATAGTACTCTCTAGATACTCAGTGTTGATGCAATCTAACTCTCAAATAGAGGTTCAATTTGAGTAAGATTGGCAGTTCCAACCCCATTTCTATAGCCCGTGTTCTGTGCAGCAGAAGAGAATGCAACCAGTGCTCTCTAACATCAGTCTTGTTGAGGAAGCCTCTTTAAGCCTGTACAAACAAGAACAGTTAGAGCAGATTAATCTTATGCTCCAACTTTTCCACTTTGAGCATGCAGTGCACAGCTGGGTACAATCAGATTAACAGCTTAACATTTCATCACATCTCATAGCCTCATAGTTAAAGAAATATGGCACAAAAGATTCAGTGACTCATCATACATATTCACGGGAGAAAGTGGTGGGATTTGTTTTTCTAAAATCACCCAGGAAAATACAGAGGGGACAACCTGGCCGGAAAAGAAGCTTGGGAACACATTTAGTTTTCAAATGACATTCTTTAATAATAAGTCCAATCCAGCTCCAGCAAGGAATAATTGTATTGGAAACATCTGGTCTGATGTAACCACTTGTCCTAGATTCACAAGTCAGTGAACTTTCAAAGTACCACTGACTGGAGAGAGGCTTTGCTTTAAGACAATGATGTACTGTGTTTCAACAAAAATTGCACATAACCATAAAATATAGAATTCTAATCGCAGGGTTCACATTTGACAGAATCTTTTGAAAAATGCCATTTAAAATGTTATGTCTGCTCCCTATTTGGGAGCACCTGTATGTAGGAAAATATAGTAGACGAGGATAATTATAATTTTAAAATGCTTGCAAGTTTGTGATTTTAGATTTGTATATCACTGACAGGATAATTCTGAAGACATTTCAGTTTATTTCACAAGGAATTGGATTCATGTGCATGTGTTTGTGTTCACTCAGTCGTGTCCACCTCTTTGCAATTCTATAGACTGTAGTCCACCAGGCTTCTCTGTCCATGGGATTCTCCAGGAAAAAATATTGCAGTGGGTTGTCATTTCCTACTCCAAAGCGGGTTCATAACTCTATGCAATATTTTGAAATGGTTTTGCTGTTTATTCTTTACTCAACCTCATGTAATAGTCTTGTCCTCAGGGGTTCTTTATCCTTAAATGAACTTTGCTACTTTCCCCTGATACACATTAACAGAAGACTTAATTCAATTCTGTATTCAAAAGGAAATTTGGGACAGTCTTTACCGAGCTGTATTTGTAATGGTGGTCACACTGATGACAGGCTGACAGCAGGACTTTTGGATGGGACATTACTAGGTCTGCTTGGAGATAAGAAGCTGTCATTGGCTGTGTGTGCTCAGCAGTGAGATTTGTGATTTGTGAGTCTGAAGTTTGCAAGATCTTTCTCAGCATCCATTTGGTGCGGACTTTTCCCCCCTGGACATCATTAGAAAGCCACAGGTATGTGATGCCTAGAGATTGCCTAGGAGTTAGAATTTCAAATATCTGGAAATATTTAACTTCATTATGTTACTTTGTAATTTGTCGACAAGTTTTGACCAGAAATTCAAGTGTTTCTTGATTGTGATTATGGTCTTGCAGTTGGTATTCTTCTGACATTTTTTTAGCTGGTTGAAGTTACTGATCATTAAAAGGATACTATGCATTTAGGGGCCAGTTGAGTGTAACTGTGGAGTATATGGAAAACAAAGCCTTAGATTTGAGGCAGGACCCATCTCCACTACTTATTCTTTATGCCTCACTTTCTCCAACCATAAGATGGTAATAATTACAGTAATTTGCCCCACAGAAGTGCTGTGAAGAGGAACTACATCAAGCACTAGAGCATGCAAAAAGATGCCTGGCATAGATGGATGCTGGGTATTTTATTATTAGCAATATGACTCCCTCATGTTATACTTATGTTTAAAATCTGGTAAAATTATTTATGATAATTTCTTGTGGCTACTATTCGAATAGAGCAAATTCAGTGCCTTAAAATAACACAAATTGATTATCTTGCCATTCTGAAGACTGCAACTCCAAAACTGGTCATGCTGGGCTAAAATTAAGATGTCAGGAGGGCTATACTTCTTTTTGAAAGTGTTTGAGGAGATTCCATTTTCAGACTCTAGAGGTCACCCAATTCCTTGTCTCATAGTCCCCTTCATTTTCAAAACCAGCACTTGTATTACTTGGACCTTTGTTCATAATGTCACATCTCATCTTCTTATCCCTGTCTCCTCTTTCCTGTCTCCCTCTTATAAGGGCCCTGGAATATAGATTGGGCACAATGGGACATTTCAGAGTAGTCTCATCTCATCATCTGTAACTGAATCACAATTGCAAAGTCTCTTTTGCCAAGTAGGGAAGATATTTATAGGCTGGGGATTAGGACGGAGGGTTCTTTGAGTTGGGGTGGGAACATTATTCTGCCTTTCAAGATAGGTTTCGATTAACACTAAATTAATCTATGGGGCATCCCAGTGGTAAAGAATTCACTTGTCAATGCAGGAGACATAGGAGACACAGGTTCGATCCCTGGGTTGGGATGATTCCCTGGAGGAGTGTATTCTTGCCTGGAGAATCTCAAGGACAGAGGAGCCTGGTGGGCTACAGTTCATAAAGTCACAAAAAGTCAGACACATCTGAAGTGACTTAGCATGTATGCACACAAGTAAATCTATTACAGATTTACTATTTTAATAAGATACCAAATTAGCAGTAGCATTTACTGCACAATGTTTCTAATACTAGATGGAAACACGTTGCTAAGAATAACGCATAATGATTTTCTGTGCTTTTAACTGTGGAACATAAGATGAGTTCAAACGATATTAACTTCTACAAAATAATCACTATATGAATAATAACATCTGAAGTTAAATTTGTCTTTTACTCAATAATTGATACATAATGAATGCATAGCTGTCATCAAAAAATCAGATTCAAAAGAAAGATAAGCACGTGTATACTGGTGGCGGATCCATCTCGATGTATGGCAAAAGCAATACAATATTGTAAAGTTAAGCAAAATAAAATTTAATTTAAAAAAAAAAGAGGTGAGTTTCATTTTCTAAAAGAATGATGCTTTTAACTCACAGTGATTGTTTCAAATTTGTTTACATAAAACTTCATTAAGATGTAATATTTGTATTGATCTTGGATTGTAATGTAGTTCTGTTTCTTATTACTAAGTTTTTTTTAATTAGAAAGTGTGAGCAAATCCTATTTTATGATGTTATTTTAGATTGAAGATAAACAGAAAGACCTGGACTATAATTTCATTTTGGCATATTTTATTTTTTTTTATTATTTTATTTTATTTTTAACTTTACAATATTGTATTGGTTTTGCCATATATCAACATGAATCTGCCACAGATTTTATAGAACATACGGGTATGAATTTTAAAGAAATTCTACTAAAAATGAATCATATTAAAAGACCAAAATTGCACTTTAAGGAGTGCATATGCTAAATAATCATTCATTTAAATATTCAACAAAAGTACCAGATCTTAGACATTATTTTATATTTTGAAAGTGCACAGTAAGCAAAATAAGCAAATATCCATGCTCATATTGATCTTACTGTCTAGTGGCCAGGACAGAGACCCAAAATAAAATGATTGTGTATGACAGATTGTGTTAAGGACAATGAAAAATAGAAAGTCATCAAGTCCTACAGAATAGATCCTTCTGAGAAGTGGATTTTGAGGAAAGACCTGAGGAGATGACCATCTACAGTTATGAGGGTGAGAAACAAGCCAGGGTTAGGGCAGAAGCAAAGGACTTGGGCTGGGAAACTCCCACAAAGTGAGGACAAAGGATCAGCAAGGAGGTCATAGGAGCTGTAGCACCAGAGCAAATGCATTGGAGGCAGAAGAAAATGACTTCAGAGGATGAAATTTCACAACACAATGGGCCTTAAAGTGGCAGGTGAAGCTCCAAAACAGAGTTTTGAGGTTAGTTACCTGTCTGATGTAGATTTCTCAAAATCACGATGCTCTACTGAGATCAGAATAAAAACATACAAGAAAGAACAAGTAGATGATGGCAAAGCTACTGAAAAAACTTCGAAAACAGCTTTAACATTTTACTCATAATGCCCAAGCAAGTTTTTCTAACATTTTGTGATATTGTGGTATATAATAAGAGATATATTTGGTCTTTGTCTGAATTCCTTGGCAGAGATCCTAAATTCCTCAGAATTTCCTAAATGAAATGAGGCTTCCTCAGGTATCTTATTCATAAGGATTCCCTTCTTAGCAACACCTGAATTTATGTTATGGAAAGCCCTACGGGTGGGAGCTGGTTACCAGGAGACTAACCATACCTTCAGTGGTTTGGAACTTCTAAATTCCTACCTCTTAGATCACCAAGGGGAAAAAAAGCATAGAGGTTTTATTAATCACCAGTTACTAATGGAGGAAGGCTTCCGCAGTGCCTCAGCCGTACAGATTTCACCTGAAATGCAGGAGACACAGGTTCAATCCCGGGGTGGGCATGAGCCCCTGGAGAAGGGCATGGCAATACGCTCCAGTATTCTTGCATAGAGAATCCCATGGATAGAGTAGGCTGGCGGGCTTCAGTTCTTCGTGGCACAAAGAGACACTACCGAACCGACTTAGCATGCAAGCACAAATGATGGAATCTTCCTACATATTCCCCTGTATATCTTACACTTCTGTTGTTCCTGAGTTACACACTAGTCAGTTAAGTAAAATGTTTTCCTGAGTTCTATGAAACACTTTAGAAAATTTAATTGCACTCTTGGAGAGAGTCATAGGAAACACCAATATATAGCCAAGAGATTAGTAGCACAGGTGATGACATGTACTAGCAATTGGTTTCTCAAGCGGAGTCAGTCTTAGAGGACTGAAACTATGGGATATTGGGCTCTATCTAGGCAAATAGTGTGAGAACTGAATTAAGTTGTAATATGCCAGTCTAGTGTCTGGAAATTTGCTGGTTGCTTCACAAGTGGGGAAGACCCCACACATCTGGTTATCTGAAGTATCGAAAAGTGCTGATGAGAGTAGACACACAGGAGGTGTCTTCTCCTTTATATCCTTCACTTCATCAGCTATTCATTCTGCCTATCTTTGGCAATCCAAATAACCAAGTTTATTTAATTAAGCCTACTATTAGCTGGACAAGATTCTGAAGGCCACCAATGCAGAATAAATAGGGCAGATAGTGATATTTAAAACTCCAATCTAGATAAAGCAAATGCCAGCTTTATTAGGCAATTTGCATTACTTATGTATTACAGCACAATATAAAAAGGGTTGTGCTCCAGAAAGAAAAAAATAGATCTACAGTTCCTAATTTATAATGTCTCTTGGTCTGCTTGTTTTTCTCTAGCTTTATGACTTGGAAAATCTTATCTGAACCAGTCACCTCTGAGATAGCATCTCCATTGTGAGTTTCTACCTTCTAGAAAGTGTTTTCTGTCTCTTGTTTTCCATCACATTTGTGGCTCCCTTTCCCTGGAGCTGTCAACAGAAATGTCAATGAAGAATAGAACTGCTTCCTCTGACTTTATCCTCCTGGGGCTTCTAGTAAACAGTAAAGCTACAGGGATTGTCTTTGCAGTTATTTTGGCTATTTTTGTGGTGGCTGTAACTGCAAATTTGGTCATGATATTCTTGATTCACATGGACTCCCACCTCCACACCCCCATGTACTTTCTGCTCAGCCAACTGTCCATCATGGACACCCTTTTCATTTGTACTACTGTCCCAAAGCTCCTGGTGGACATGGTTTCCATACAGAAGACCATTTCCTTTGTGGCCTGTGGCATCCAGATCTTTCTGTACTTAACTATGATTGGCTCAGAGTTCTTCCTGTTGGGCCTCATGGCCTATGACCGCTATGTGGCTGTCTGCAACCCTCTTAGGTACCCAGTGTTGATGAACCGCAGAGTGTGTCTCCTTCTGGCTGCTGGTGCCTGGTTTGGTGGGTCCCTGGATGGCTTTCTGCTCACCCCTATCACCATGAATGTCTCCTACTGTGGATCCCGCATCATTGATCATTTCTTCTGTGAGATCCCTGCTGTTCTCAAATTGGCCTGTGCTGACACATCCTTGTATGAAACCTTAATGTACATCTGCTGTGTGCTCATGTTGCTCATCCCCATCTCTATTATCTCAACCTCCTACTCCCTCATTTTGTTAACTGTCCACCGCATGCGCTCTGCTGAGGGCCAGAAAAAGGCCTTTACAACTTGTTCTTCCCACTTGACTGTAGTCAGCATTTTCTATGGAGCTGCCTTCTACACTTACGTGCTTCCCAAGTCATTTCACACTCCTGAGCAAGACAAGGTAGTATCAGCCTTCTATACCATTGTCACACCCATGCTCAATCCTCTTATCTACAGCCTCAGAAACAAGGATGTCACGGGAGCATTTAAAAAGATATTTGCTTCTTCACAACAAAAGAAACTATAAGCAAGGCGAAAAGACAGCCTTCAGAATGGGAGAAAATAATAGCAAATGAAGCAACAGACAAACAACTAATCTCAAAAATATACAAGCAACTCCTGCAGCTCAATTCCAGAAAAATAAATGACCCAATCAAAAAATGGGCCAAAGAACTAAATAGACATTTCTTCAAAGAAGATATACAGATGGCTATCAAACACATGAAAAGATGCTCAACGTCACTCATTATCAGAGAAATGCAAATCAAAACCACTATGAGGTACCATTTCACACCAGTCAGAATGGCTGTGATCCAAAAGTCTACAAGCAATAAATGCTGGAGAGGGTGTGGAGAAAAGGGAACCCTCTTACACTGTTGGTGGGAATGCAAACTAGTACAGCCACTATGGAGAACAGTGTGGAGATTCCTTAAAAAACTGGAAATAGAACTGCCTTATGACCCAGCAATCCCACTGCTGGGCATACACACTGAGGAAACCAGAATTGAAAGAGACACGTGTACCCCAATGTTCATCGTAGCACTGTTTATAATAGCCAGGACATGGAAGCAACCTAGATGTCCATCAGCAGATGACTGGATAAGAAAGCTGTGGTACATATACACCATGGAGTATTACTCAGCCATTAAAAAGAATACATTTGAATCAGTTCTGATGAGGTGGATGAAACTGGAGCCTATTATACAGAGTGAAGTAAGCCAGAAAGAAAAACATCAATACAGTATACTAATGCATATATATGCAATTTAGAAAGATGGTAACAATAACCCTGTATACGAGACAGCAAAAGAGACACTGATGTATAGAACAGTCTTTGGGACTGTGAGAGAGGGAGAGGGTGGGGTGATTTGGGAGAATGGCATTGAAACATGTATAATATCATATATGAAACGAGTCGCCAGTCCAGGTTCGATGCATGATACTGGATGCTTGGGGCTGGTACACTGGGACGACCCAAAGGGATGGTATGGGGAGGGAGGAAGGAAGAGGGTTCAGGATGGGGAGCACATGTATACTGTGGCAGATTCATTTTGATATATGGCAAAACCAATACAATATCGTAAAGTTAAATAAAATAAAATTAAAAAAAGAAATAAGTTAAAAAAATAAAAATAAATAAAAAGATATTTGCACAATGCTTATCCACATAGAACGTATTCACAAGTGATGCTTAGAAATTCGATAATCTGGAAATAGGTTTTCCCAGTAATATCCTCAGTGTGTTTTGTTTCACAAGAGACTCTCTGCAGCTATTAAACATTTTTTTAGTGGTGACAATTAAAGAGGATTTACTTAGCCAGGTTTCTTCCTCTTAGACGAAAGGAACCCAAAATATTTCATTAGTTATTCAGAGTCTATTTGGCTAACTGTTAAAACTATGTATTATTCAGTTCAGTTCAGTCACAGAGTCCTATCTGACTCTTTGTGACTCCATGAACTGCAGCACACCAGGCCTCCCTGTCCATCACCAACTCCCAGACTTCACCCAAACTCATGTCCTTTGAATCAGTGATGTTATCCAAATATCTCATCCATTGTCTGCCGTCCCCTTCTCCTGCCCTCAATCTTTCCCAGCATCAGGGTCTTTTCAAATGAGTCAGCTCTTCGCATCAGGTGGCCAAAGTATTGGATGTTCAGCTTCAACATCAGTCCTTCCAATGAACACCCAGGACTGATCTCCTTTAGGATGGACTGGTTGGATCTCCTTGCAATCCAAGGGACTCTCAAGAGTCTTCTCCAACACCACAGTTCAAAAGCATCAATTCTTTGGCACTCAGTTTTCTTTATAGTCCAGCTCTCATCCATACATGACCACTGGAAAAACCAGAGCCTTCACTAGACGGACCTTTGTTGGCAAAGTAATGTCTCTACTTTTGAATATGCTATCTAGGTTGGTCATAACTTTTCTTCCAAGGAATAAGTGTCTTTTAATCTCATGGCTGCAGTCACCATCTGCAGTGACTTTGGAGCCCAGAAAAATAAAATCAGCCATTGTTTCCACTGTTTCCCCATCTATTTCCCATGAAGTGATGGGACCGGATCCTGTGATCTTAGTTTTCTGAATGTTGAGCTTTAAGCCAATTTTTTCACTCTCCTCTTTCACTTTCATCAAGAGGCCCTTTAGTTCTTCCTCACTTTCTGCCATAAGGGTGGTGTCATCTGCCTATCTGAGGTTATTAATATTTCTCCTGGCAATCTTGATTCTAGCTTGTGCTTCTTCCCACCCAGAGTTTCTCATGATGTACTCTGCATAGACGTTAAATAAGCAGGGTGACAATATACAGCCTTGACGTACTCCTTTTCCTATTTGGAACCAGTCTGTTGTTCCATGTTCAGTTGCTTCCTGACCTCCATACAGATTTCTCAAGAGGCAGGTCAGGTGGTCTGGTATTCCCATCTCTTGAAGAATTTCCCACAGTTTATTGTGATCCACACAGTCAAAGGCTTTGGCATAGTCAATAAAGCAGAAATAGATGTTTTTTCTGGAACTCTCTTGTTTTTTCAATGATCCAGTGGATATTGGCAATTTGATCTCTGATCCTTCTGTCTTTTATAAAACTAGCTTGAACATCAATAGTTTTATTTTTATTTTGCTTTATGTCCTCTTAAAAATATCCATGGCATGGTTTTCTCATTGCTGAAGGCAAAATTTTATGGATATATTTATTATTTTAATATTTCAAATTATAGGAGCAATTAATATTTTAATAGTATTTATACATATCTTCATGGCAACCCACTCCAGTGTTCTTGCCTGGAGAATCCCAGGGATGGGGGAGCCTGGTGAGCTTCCATCTATGGGGTCGCACAGAGTCGGACACGACTGAAGCGACTTAGCAGCAGCAGCAGCAGCATACATATCTTCATGCATTGGAGAAGGAAATGGCAACCCACTCCAGTGTTCTTGCCTGGAGAATCCCAGGGACAGGGAAGCCTGGTGAGCTTCCGTCTATGGGGTCACACAGAGTCGGACACGACTGAAGCGACTTAGCAGCAGCAGCAGCATACATATCTTCTTTATCCATTCACCCTTATATCCATAAATCTAATTAATTTTTTTCCATATCTTGGATATTGTGAATATTGTTGCAATGAATATGTAAGTGCATATTCCCTTTAGTATATTTCCAGATGTGGTATTATTGTGCTTTATTGTGGTTCTATTTTAATAAGTTGAGGAGCATCCATATTTTTTTCCATATGGCTATACCAATTAACATACTTTTGCCTGGAAAATCTCATGGCTGGAGGATCCTGGTGGGCTGCAGTTCATGGGGTCGCGAAGAGTCGGACACAACTGAGCGACTTCACTTTCACTTTTCACTTTCATGCACTGGAGAAGGAAATGGCAACACACTCCAGTGTTCTTCCCTGGAGAATCCCAGGGACAGGGGAGCCTCGTGGGCTGCCATCTATAGGGTTGCACAGAGTCAGACACTACAAGCGGCTTAGGAGCAGCAGTGGTAATCAACAGTGTCTTAAGAGTTACCTTTACTTGACACTCTCACCAATTTGTATTCTGTCAATAATTTTATAAAAGCTATTTTTAATAGGTGTGAGTTGTTATCACATTGTGGTTTCCATTTGCATTTTCCTGATGACAAATATTGTTGTACACATTTCATAAGTCTGTTGGCCAATGTATGTCTTCTTTGGAACAATGTCTATTTGTGTATTTTGCTGCATTTTATGTTGGATTATACAATGTCTATATTCATTTATATTTTGCTACTGGGGGGCTTTCCTGGTGTCTCAGATGGTAAAGAATCTGCCTGGAATGCAGGAGACCCGGGTTCGATCCCTGGGTCAGGAAGATCCCCTGGAAAAGGAAATGGCAGCCCACTCCAGTATTCTTGCCTGGAGAATTCCATGGACAGAGGAGCCAGGTGGGCTACAGTCAACGGGGTTGCAAAGAGTTGGACACAACTGAGCGACTTATATTGAACTGTATAAACTCCATATAAATTTTGAATATTCAATTTTATCAGTTTTATGATTTCCACATATTTTCTTCCATTCTATAATTTGTTTTTATATCTGGTTGTTTACTGTGCTTAGCAGAAACTTTTTAGTTTGATACAGTCTTAGTTCTTAATTTTGCATTTTTGTCTGTACTTTTAATGTCATATCCAAAATTGATTGCCCAGATCAATGCCAAGGTAGTTATTTTTTATATTTTCTTCTAGGAGTCTTATGGTTATAGTACCTATGTTTGAGTCTTTAAACCATTTGTATTTTCTAGTGAATTGTGTGAGCGAGGGGCCCAGTTTTTATTTCTCAATTCATTCATTCATTCACACATTTATTTATTTATTTATGTTTTGTACTTGTATATTGTGTTACTGACATGTTTTATTGAAATAATTGCCTTTTCCTGTTACTTATGATAGGCAACCTTGTCAAAGATTCCTTGACCATATATACATAGTTTTATAAATGAGTCAATAAACCCATACATATATTCTATTCCTTTGGTCTGTTTTTCTTTCTATACCAGTGTCTTATTGTTTTATTTAATATAGCTTTGTAATGTTTAGCTTTGAAATCCAAAAATGCGTTTCCAGCTCTGTTCTTCAGGATTGCTTTGGATATTTAGGTTCTGTACAAATATTAGACATTTGTTCCATTTCTATGAAAAATTTCAATGGAATTTTGATGGGGATGGCATTGAGTCTGTAGATCAGTTCAGATTCAGCACAAGGGAAAAAAGTTTTTTTTTCTTTTTTGGTTATACTAATTTTCAGCTGATTTCTTTTAAAATTTTCTTGAATGCTCAATATGTATTTCCTTATTTATTATTCTATCAAGTATAATAAGACATCATGAAACATTATCATTTTTAAATTGATACATATTATATTGAATGACAAAATTATAAAATGTCATTAATATTTTTTCCCTTTGCAATATCAGTTCAGTTCAGTCACTCAGTTGTGTCTGACTCTTTGCAACCCCATGAATCACAGCACACCAGCCCTCCCTGTCCATCACCAACTCCTGGAGGTCACTCAGACTCACGTCCATTGAGTCAGTGATGCCATCCAGCCATCTCATCCTCTGACGCCCCCTACTCCTCCTGCCCCCAATCCCTCCCAGCATCACAGTCTTCTCCAATGAGTCAACTCTTCACATGAGGTGGCCAAAGTACTGGAGCTTCAGCTTCAGCATCAGTCCTTCCAAAGAAATCCCAGGGCTGATCTCCTTCAGAATGGACTGGTTAGATCTTGCAGTCCAAGGGACTCTCAAGAGTCTTCTCCAACACCACAGTTCAAAAGCATCAATTCTTTGGCACTCAGCTTTCTTCACAGTCCAACTCTCACATCCATACATGACCACAGGAAAAACCAGAGCCTTGACTAGAAAAACCTTTGTGGCAAAGTAATGTCTCTGCTTTTGAATATGCTATCCAGGTTGGTCATAACTTTCCTTCCAAGGAGTAAGTGTTTTTAATTTCATGGCTGCAGTCACCATCTGCTGTGATTTGGAGCCCCAAAAAATAAAGTCTGACACTATTTCCACTGGTTCCCCATCTATTTCCCATGAAGTGATGGGACCGGATGCCATGATCTTCATTTTCTGAATGTTGAGCTTTAAGCCAAATTTTTCACTCTCCTCTTTCACTTTCATCAAGAGGCTTTTTAGTTCCTCTTCACTTTCTGCCATAAAGGTGGTGTCATCTACATATCTGAGGTTATTGATATTTCTCCCGGCAATCTTGATTCCAGCTTGTGTTTCCTCCAGTCCAGCATTTCTCATGATGTACTCTGCATAGAAGTTAAATAAACATGGTGACAATATACAGCCTTGACGTGCTCCTTTTCCTATTTGGAACCAGTCTGTTGTTCCATGTCCAGTTCTAACTGTTGCTTCCTGACCTGCATACAAATTTCTCAAGAGGCAGATCAGGTGGTCTGGTATTCCCATCTCTTTCAGAATTTTCCACAGTTTATTGTGATCCACACAGTCAAAGGCTTTGGCATAGTCAATAAAGCAGAAATAGATGTTTTTCTGGAACTCTCTTGCTTTTTCCATGATCCAGCGGATGTTGGCAATTTGATCTCTGGTTCCTCTGCCTTTTCGAAAACCAGCTTGAACATCAGGAAGTTCACGGTTCACATATTGCTAAAGCCTGGCTTGGAGAATTTTGAGCATTACTTTACTAGCGTGGGAGATGAGTGCAATTGTGCGGTAGTTTGAGCACTCTTTGGCATTGCCTTTCTTTGGGATTGGAATGAAAACTGACCTTTTCTAATCCTGTGGCCACTGCTGAGTTTTCCAAATTTGCTGGCATATTGAGTGCAGCACTTTCACAGCATCATCTTTCAGGATTTGGAATAGCTCCACTGGAATTCCATCACCTCCACTAGCTTTGTTTGTAGTGATGCTTTCTAAGGCCCACTTGACTTCGCATTCCAGGATGTCTGCCTCCAGGTCAGTGATCACACCATCGTGATTATCTGGGACATGAAGATCTTTTTTGTACAGTTCTTCTGTGTAATCTTGCCACCTCATCTTGATATCTTCTGCTTCTGTTAGGTCCATACCATTTCTGTCCTTTATCGAGCCCATCTTTGCATGAAATGTTCCCTTGGTATCTCTGATTTTCTTGAAGAGATCTCTAGTGTTTCCCATTCTGTTGTTTTCCTCTATTTCTTTGCATTGATCACTGAAGAAGGCTATCTTATCTCTTCTTGCTATTCTTTGGGACTCTGCATTCATATGCTTATATCTTTCCATTTCTCCTTTGCTTTTTGCTTCTCTTCTTTCTCAGCTATTTGTAAGACCTCCCCAGACAGCCATTTTGCTTTTTTGCATTTCTTTTCCATGGGGATGGTCTTGATCCCTGTCTCCTGTACAATGTCACGAACCTCATTCCATAGTTCATCAGGCACTCTATCTATCAAATCTAGGCCCTTAAATCTATTTCTCACTTCCACACTATAATCATAAGGGATTTGATTTAGGTCATACCTGAATGGTCTAGTGGTTTTCCCCACTGTCTTCAATTTAAGTCTGAGTTTGGCAATAAGGAGTTCATGATCTGAGCCACAGTCAGCTCCTGGTCTTATTTTTGCTGACTGTATAGAGCTTCTCCATCTTTGGCTGCAAAGAATATAATCAATCTGATTTCGGTTTGACCATCTGGTGATGTCCATGTATAGTCTTCTCTTGTGTTGTTGGAAGAGGGTGTTTGTTATGACCAGTGCATTTTCTTGGCAAAACTCTATTAGTCTTTGCCCTGCTTCATTCCGTAATCCAAGGCCAAATTTGCCTGTTACTCCAGGTGTTTCTTGACTACCTACTTTTGCAATATAGACATTTAAAATTACAAAATATCTTGTCATGAATTAATATTTTTTACTTAATCATAACAGTAAATAAGCAAATATTGCTATTCATAATTTGATGCCTCTGATGCCGAGGAAATCAGAGGCACAGGATAAGGCTGATGTCCAAACTGTCTGGGCTTCCAGACTCTGGGTTTGTGGGTGTAGTCACAGGACAAGTTTTAAGAGGTAAGGCTCAATTAAACTTGAGACTCCAGGACACATGAGAAAAGTTCCCATCAATATAACTGCCTAGGTTCCTTTTGCTGTTCAGTTTCTCAGTCATGTCCAACACTTTGCAACCCCTGTTGACTACAGCCAAGCTTCCCTTCACTGTCTCCTGGAGTTCAATCTCATGTCCATTGAGTAGATTAAGCCATCTAACCATCTCATCCTCTGTCAGCCCCCTTCTCCTCCTGCCCTCAATCTTTCCCAGCCTCAGAGTCTTTTCCAGTGAGTTGGCTCTATGCATCAGTTGGCCCAAGTATTGGAGCTTCAGCTTCACCATCAGTCCTTCCAATGAATATTCAGGGTTGATTTCCTTTGAGATTGATGGATTTGATCTCCTTGCTGTCCAAGGGACTCTCAAGAGTCTTCTCCATCACCACAGTTTGACAGCATCAATTTGAAAGCTTCCAGGTACCTTTAGGTAAGAACTATTTTACAGGGATTTCAGTAAGCTAACTTACACTTATTGCTTAATAACAGAGGCAAAAGCAGAGGTCCTAGAGAGACAACCACATTACAAATGACTTTTATTTCTTTTTATACTATAAATAAAACACATAAAAGTAATTAGCCTCCAACTAAAATAAATAAATTTTTAAAAAAGAAGTGTCCAAAATTTACTGCTTAATCACAGAAAAAACAATCATGAAACCATGCATGTAATGTCCCCACACATCCTTGGAGAACATGGAGAGCTCTCCATAACCATCTTGTGCCTCTCTCTTATTGAGCTATCTATCTGTAGACATTTAGAAAAGTTGCAAAGTTAATAAAGTTTCCATGTACTCTCAACCAACTTCTACTAGTATTAACATATTATATAACCATAAAAAGTTGTCAGAACAAGGAAGTTAATATTTCACACGTGTTTTGACTCTTGCCATTGTTTTTTTTTTTTTTTTCCTCATTCAGGATCCCACACAGCATCTAGTTGCTATTTTCACTGAGTCTCCTTCAGTCTGTTTCCTTCATGAAATATTGTCAGCTTTGAGGAATATCAACTGCTTATTTTGTAGAATCAATTTGATTGCCATCATTTCTGGGAGTTACTGTTGTATCCCTAGATTTAAAAAAATGTATTTTTAAACACAACAATTTAGTTTTTCCTGTTAGATGAAAATTACAGAAGTAAAATTGTATGGTTTATACTCCTAGTTTTCAGCTTGTATTTGAGAAGAATACTGAATTTTGCAGTGAGGGAAATGCACAGCATGCACTTAAAGATGCATCACAATCAAAAGCACAAGAAATTTAACAATAGTAAGAAAAGATAAATACTGGAGTTGAAAGGGACTTTTGAAATCCGAGGTTGAGATCACTAAAAAAAATAAATAAAACAACTCTTGATTCCCAGTGGCAAAAGATATGTATCCAAAATGCCAGTAGATATCATATTACTCAAGTGAAAATACCAAAAAAAAAAAAAAAAGGATTCAAGCAATTAAAAAATAAAATCAGAATCCCTGTTGTCTGCCTTTTCAACAAGAACATATGCTCTCCAGAGTTTCTGCTATTTAAAAAGTACAAAGCATGGTCATAGACTAAGCTCAACATGAATTATCTGAGAACCAGACATGGAAAACAAAATCCACAGAGCCTGTTACTGTTACTGAACCTGAACTTGAGTACTCTCATTCATCCACAGTAAAGTCAATCTTCTGACACCAGGTTGTGGTGAAGAAAAGTACATAGTTTATGCAGAGTACCAAACAATAAGAAGTGGACTTTCCTGGTGGCTCAGATGGTTAAAAAAAAAAAAAAAAAAAAAAAAATCCCCCTGAAATGAGGGAGACCTGGGTTCAATCCCTGGATTAGGAAACTCCTTTGCAGGAGGGCATGGCAACCCACCCCAGTATTCTTGCCTGGAGAATCCCCATGGGGAGCCTGGCAGGCTACAGTCCATGGAGTCACACAGAGTCGGACACGACTGAGTGACTAAGCACACACACACACACACACACACACACACAAATAAGAATGGGTAGCTCATGCTCAAAAGGCTAAAAATACCCAATGACCGTCAGAAAATGGGCTTCAGAGGCAGAGTGAATGAAGGAGCTGCAGGATGCATGATCAGATCTTTTATAATTCTCAGATTGGTTGGCCTCAAGGTAAAGTTTGTTTGTTTGTTTGTTTTTTCCAACTTATGTTTTTATTTTTTAATATTTTTTAAATTTTTTTATTATTTTTTTTTACTTTACAATATTGTATTGGTTTTGCCATACACCAACATGCATCCACCATGGGTGTACACATGTTCTCCATTCTGAACCCCCCTCCCACCTCCATCTCCATACCATCCCTCTGAGTCATCCCAGTGCACCAGCCCCAAGCTTCCTGTATCCTGCATCAAACCTGGACTGGCAATTCGTTTCTTATATGATATTATACATGTTTTAATGCCATTCTCCCAAGGTAAAGTTTTAAGTATCACTAATCTTCTGCTTTGGAGAAGGCAATGGAACCCCACTCCAGTACTCTTGCCTAGAAAATCCCATGGACAGAGGAGCCTAGTGGGCCGCAGTCCACGGGGTCGCTAAGAGTTGGACAAGACTCAGCAACTTCACTTTCACTTTTCACTTTCATGCATTGGAGAAGGAAATGGCAACCCACTCCAGTGTTCTTGCCTGGAGAATCCCAGGGACAGGGGAGCCTGGTGGGCTGCCATCTATGGGGTTGCACAGAGTCGGACACGACTGAAGCGACTTAGCAGCAGCAGCAGCAGCAATCTTCTGGTTTCAATTGGTCTGGGCTCCAAAATCACTGCAGATGGTGACTGCAGCCATGATATTAAAAGACGCTTACTCCTTGGAAGGAAAGTTATGACCAACCTAGATAGCATATTCAAAAGCAGAGACTACTTTGCCAACAAAGGTCCATCTAGTCAAGGCTATGGTTTTTCCAGTGGTCATGTATGGATTTGAGAGTTGGACTGTGAAGAAAGCTGAACACCTAAGAACTGATGCTTTTGAACTGTGGTGTTGGAGAAGACTCTTGAGAGTCCTTTGGACTGCAAGGAGATCTAACCAGTCCATTCTGAAGGAGATCAGCCTTGGGATTTCTTTGGAAGGAATGATGCTAAAGCTGAAGCTCCAGTACTTTGGCCACCTCATGCAAAGAGTTGACTCATTGGAAAAGACTCTGATGCTGAGAGGGATTGGGGGCAGGAGGAGAAGGGGACGACAGAGGATGAGATGGCTGGATGGCATCACTGACTCGATGGACGTGAGTCTGAGTGAACTCCGCGAGTTGATGATGGACAAGGAGGCCTGGTGTGCTGCGATTCATGGGGTCACATAGAGTCAGACACGACTGAGTGACTGAACTGAACTGAACTGAATCTTCTGGTTTCAATTGATCTGAAGTCTACATGCTTGTGGTCAACAGTTTTCATCTATTAGGGGTTTACTTCTTTAAAAACCTTTGGAATGTTCCTCAAGCCTCTATATTTTTCAGGGAACTGGGAATTTAGTGTTTCTGCTTTATGGCTGGTATATAGTCTAAATTTTTACCAGTATCACAGCTCAGTGTGTATTCTTTATTTCTACATCTTCTCATTTCCTAATTATTAACTCTTGGGCTAGCCTATTTAGACTCAGAGGAGGCCTGGGAGACTAAAGCAAAAGCCTTTTACGTCAAATGACAGGAATGCAGGAGCTTGTATATGTTATCTCAGTGTCTATTTCATTTATTTATGCTCTGATATTTATGATTTCTTTCCTTCTATTAACTTTAGATATTGTTTGTTCTTTCTTTAGTTGCTTTAGGTGTAAAGTTAGATTGTTTATTTGAGATTTTTATTTACCGAGGTAAGATGGCACTGTTATAAAATTCCCTCTTAGAACTGCTTTTGATGAAACCCATAGAGTTTGCATCATCATGTTTTCATTGTCAGTTATTTCTAGGTATTTTTTTTAATTTCCTCTTTGATTTCTTCTAGTGTATTTTTTTGGAGAAGGCAATGGCACCCCACTCCAGTACTCTTGCCTGGAAAATCCCATGGATGGAGGAGCCTGGTAGGCTGCAGTCCGTGGGGTCACTAAGAGTTGGACATGACTGAGTGACTTCACTTTCACTTTTCACTTTCATGCATTGGAGAAGGAAATGGCAACCCACTCCAGTGTTCTTGCCTGGAGAATCCCAGGGATGGGGGAGCCTGGTGGGCTGCCGTCTATGGGGTCGCACAGAGTCAGACACAACTGAAGTGACTTAGCAACAGCAGCAGCAGCAGTGTATTTTTTAATTTCAATTGTTGTACTGTTCAGTTCTGATTATTTGTTATTTAAATCTTATAATTCCTTGTTAAATTTTTTAATTAGAGGGAAATTGCTTTACAATATTCTGATGGTTTTTTGCAATATATCAACATGGATCTGCATTAGGTATACATATATCCCCTCCTTCTTGACCCACCTGTCACCTCTCTCCCCATCTCACCCCTCTAGGTTGTCACAGACCACTGGTTTTGGGTTTCCTGCATCATACATCTAACTCCCACTGGCTATCTGTTTTACATATGGTAATGTATATGTGTCAATGCTATTCTTGCTTCTTAAATTGTGCCTCCATTTTTTTTTTCTGAGATTTTGGATCATTTCTATCATTATTATTCTGAATTCCTATTCCAGTATATTGCCTATCTCCTCTTCATTTAGTTGTTTTGTGGGGGTTTATCTCATTCATTCATTTGCAACATATTTCTCTGTCATCTCATTGTATCCAACTTTCTGTGTTCATGGCTTTCTTTCCATAGGCTGCAGGATTGTAGTTCCTCTCACTTCTGAATATCTGCCCCCTGATGAGTGAAGCTGGTCCAGTGGCTTCTGCAGGCCGTCTGGGAGTAGGAACTGATGCCTTCCCTTTCATGGGTGAAGCTGGGTCTTGTCCCTTTGATGGGTAGGGCCATGTTAAATAGTGTTTTGAGGTAGCTGTGAGCTCAATATGACCTTAGACAGTCTGTCTACTGAGGCTGGGATTGTGCTCCTGTCTTGCTGGTTGCTTGGCCTGAGGCATTTCAGGTCTGCAACAAATAAGCTTTTGATCTTGAGGCTGAGATGAAGAACTCTGAGAGAGTTCATACCAACCAATATTCTCTGAGGTCTCCTCCACTAGTGTCTTTACTCTCACAGTGAGCTACAGTGAATCCCCACCTCCTCAGGAGAACTTCCCAGACCCCTAGTTATATCTAACCCCAGCTCCTGTGGAACTACTTTGTGCAGTGTCCCCATGCACATGAGGTCTTGTGTGCACTCTCCAAGAGTGGAGTCTTTGTTTCTTCTAGCCCTGTGGAGCTCTCTCACTCAGGCTCCACTGCCCTTTAAAGTCAAATGCTCTGGTGCTTCTTCCTCTGGATTCCTGATCCTTAGACTTTCTTGGAGGGCTACTTTAATGTGAGAGCATCTCTGTAGAGTCTCTGTGTGCTTAATACTATTTGGTGCAAGGGCTACTAGCCCTCTTTCCTCAGTGCATGTTGGCTTTTATCACTTTGATAAATGTGACTAATGTTTTGGTGACCTGAGCCTGCATTGGATTAAATGGGACCTCCCTATTGCTCCACGGTTGTTACTGCAGTGTCAGAGGCAGGGTCTGCTCCTTAGTTGTAGGAGAAGAGGTTCCTAAATCTTTTTTTTTTTTTTTTTTGCTGCAATTCTGACCTGTGATGTGAGGTAGGTGGGACTGGAGCATTCCCAGTGAGAGAGAAGCCACTAATTTTTCCTCCCCTGGAACTGATCCCCTGTGAGTGTGTTACAGGTGTCACTTTTCAACCATTGTGCTGGCTCACTTATTACAGTGTTGTTGGGACTGCTCTTAGCCCCACCTTATCTGTGGATATTCTGGCAGTTGGCCTTAGTATCTCTAAGGCACTGTTTTCACCAGGCTACCACTGCAGATCCACCAAATCAGGTCCTAGGACTGCAGTAATTGTGCACCTGGAACCACTGTGAGAGCTATGGAGGCAGCTCAGATTCTGATCTAGTTCTGTCTCAGTGCATACATGCTCACAAAGCCCACAGATGCTAAACTAGAACCATCTCAGCTTTGGGAGCACTCATACATTCAGAAGTTCCACAGGTGCTGAGTCTACAAAGCCAACACATGGGGTAAATCTGTAACTGCTGCAACTATAAGCAGAGATTTTAGCTCTTCTTCCTTAGTTGCACAGTCCCTAGTGCTCAGGTGTGATTTCAACCCCACTTCTGCATGTGTTCCTTCAACACATGCCTGCTCCTTAAGCTGCCTAAAGCACAGGCACCTGCCCAGGTAGACAGGTAGACAGAGGTGGAGGCATTGGTGGGTGAAGCGCAAAAGCCCATCTGGTCCTGTGGGACTGGAAGAAGCAGTTGTGAGCTGAGTGAGAAAGCCTACTTCGGTTGGCACCCCTCCTAATACCAGCAGAGGCTGGAGCAAGAGTTTGGGAAGGGGACTACAATGGCAGCCCTGCGCCTTGTACACCACTCAACAATGGCACCCTTCTTCTATAGCTGCTCAAGCTTCTTCCACGAAATTTCTGGTTTGGGAGCTCCTTACTCCCATCTCTTTGCAGCTAACAGCTTTCCCCTTCCTGGGCCCACTTTCCGAATCCCATGCTCCAGCATTCAGCCCCCTTCACACCAGCAGAAACAGATTCAGGCTGGGTGTTCCGGGTTGAGGCATGGACCATCCATGTAGGTTTTAGGGTTGCTATCCAAGTCACTAACGCTACCTCTCTGTCCCAGTTGATCTCTCCACAGGTGAGGGTGCTTCCCTGAGTTAGGGAACCTCTCCTCTCTTTCAGCTCCGCAAAAGGGTGTAGTTGCTTCCTCTTTTTTTTTTTTTTTCTTTAATTTGTCCTACCAAGATGTATGGGGATTTTTTTGTCATTTCAGGTATCGGAGATCCTCTGCTAGCATTCAGTAGGTAACTGTTTAATTTGTTGATATATTATTGATGTACTTACAGGGAGAGGCAAACTCCATGTCCTCCTGTTTCTTCATCTTGACTCCATCTCCTGAAAAATCTTTTTTTAAACTAAGTTTTCTTTTACTCTTGAAAAATAGTTGAGCTTTGTTTACATACAAGACTGATAGTTTTATTCTAGGCATTTTCCTTTAAGACTCCTCTTACCTCAGTTTACTCAAATGTATATTAATTTCCATATACTTACAGATTTTTCTCTAAATTTTAAAAACACATTGTTTTTATTTTCAGTTTTATTTCATTATTTGAGAGAATACCGTCTGTATGATTTCAGTGTTTTAACATTTTCAGGTTGCTTTCATGACCCAGAAAACTGTCTACCTTGGTTAACATTTTTGAATGCTTAAAAATAATTTGTATTCTATTTTTGGAGGTGAAATATGTCCATCTGCGTTGTGTCAGAGTTGCCATTTTATTTTTTTTTTCCATTCAGAGTTTGTTTCCAATTGTTTGAGTCTTTCAGGAGGAAAAAGTCAGGTCACTTGAAGATACTCACTTGAAACATATTGCTTACTAAGTTTACGTCTGAAAAAAATCAAAATAATCAAACTTTATCTCTTGAGAAATTTTAACCCTCAATCTGCTCCTTGTGATTTTTAATATAAACTCTGAATGTGGACAGTGATGAAATACACTTGAGGGAATCAATTTTCACAGCTAACAAGACTAACAGAAAGTGAATAATTATTGAAGAGGAACATGTTTTGAAATGGAAAGAAGAGGAATAAATAAAAAACTTATTTTTATAAAGGAAATTGATTGTATATTAGGGTAATGAATAGAAAGGAAACAAGAAAGAATGAAAGAAGAAACAAGAAAAAAATAAACACAGAAACCACTACAACTTTATTGAATCAGTTAACAGTGCATCAAAAGTGTTTTCTATAATTTTTCCTTCTATGAAATATTCTTAGGCTTTTGAAAAAAAACAAACTTTTTCATACAATGTTTAAAAAGAAAACTATTTGATTAACAGTATCACAAATAAGCATAACCTTCCCTCTCATCTTTATCAAACATTTTAACTGAGTCTCTCTTTCTTTTTTTTTTTTTTTTTTTTTTTTTAATTTTATTTTTATTTTATTTAACTTTACAATATTGTATTAGTTTTGCCATGTATCAAAATGAATCTGCCACAGGTATACATGTGTTCCCCATCCTGAACCCTCCTCCCTCCTCCCTCCCCATACCATCCCTCTGGGTCGTCCCAGTGCACCAGCCCCAGGCATCCGGTATCAGGCATCGAACCTGGACTGGTGACTCGTTTCATATATGATATTATACTTATTTCAATGCCATTCTCCCAAATCATCCCACCCTCTCCAGGACCCAGAGTCCCAAAGACTGTTCTATACATCAGTGTCTCTTTTGCTGTCTCGTATACAGGGTTATTGTTACCATCTTTCTAAACTCCATATATATGCGTTAGTATACTGTATTGGTGTTTTTCCTTCTATGGGTGTGTTAGGCATTCCACTATTCACTAGTACTCCATCTGTTCCACCTAACTTGCTAATTACATTAGGGAATCACTGTAAACATTGCAAAGACTGATAAATCAGAAAATAGATGTCTTAAAATTTCATGTAACTGTGTGTTATCTTTAGTATTCTTAATAGCACAAGTACCTATAAAATGATCAATACACTTTAATGGAAATTACCAACTCAACTTAATTGTGCTAAAATGCTGAGACCACCATTTAATACTTAATGTCCATTTGCAAAAATTCACCTGGATTTTGGCTGAGTTATGCTTGTACAACTTTATAAGAAAGATTCTCTGTTTTATCAGAGAATACATGAGAAAATTACTTTTTAAAATATGCCATTTTATATTTAAATAGCTTTATCTTATATGGTGGCTCAGACAGTGAAGAATCCACCTGCAATGTGGGAGACCTGGGTTCAATCCCTGGATTGGGAAGATCTCCTGGAGGAGGGTATGGAAACACCCCAATATTCTTGCCTGGAGAATCCCATGGACAGAGGAGCCTGGCAGGCTACAGTTCATGGGGCTGCAAAGAGTCAGACACGACTGAGAGACTAAGCACAGCACAGTACATCTTACATGGGTAGAAGAATAGATATGACTAAATATTTAAGAAACTTGTATTAATAATTACAAAAGAATAAAATAAGTATGAATTAAATTTATAGATCTCTCTCATAGGAAAAGAGTACCTAAACACCTCTATTCAGACACCTCAGAGGCATCTCACTAAATGCCTCATTTCATCTTGTAAATATTGTAAATAAAAGGAAAATATAGCAAAATATGTACATGTAAGATTTCTTCTTTATACCCAAAATGTCATTCTTATAGTCAGATTAAAGAAGGAAGACTGGATGTGTAGAAAGAACTTAAGGAAACTCCAGAAAAATTTTCCTCCCTTCAGGCTTGTCTAAAAGAATTCATGATAAACATTTCTTTTAATTTTTTCAATTTTAAAGTATATATGAAAGATAATTTATAATTTATTGTTTTTATAATTTTAAAATGTTTAGCTCATGCTGCATGTGTTGCTTAAGAAAGATAAATTCATCAAAACTTCATTCTGCAAATGGTGTAGCTCCTTAGACAAATATATTTGAACACTAAATAGATGGATAAAATATTAACTTTGTACAGATATTTTTACAAAAATTACATGCAAATTGTAGGAATAAATAGTAACTCATAAAGTATTGTCTTTGAATTAAATCCACCCAATTTTAGTAATAATTCAAAGACTCTCATGTAGAGTGGATGTCATGATTTTCTGCACTGTGACCATTCTGGTTCAAAAGATCAGTTTCTTTTTTTTTTCTTATGCTGATGCCCTTCCTCAGCTGTCTTTGCAACACACTCTTCACTTCTTTGTTCCTCAGAGTATAGATGAGAGGGTTCAGCAATGGTGTGATCACAGTGAAGAAGAAACTGACAAACTTGCCGTGTTTTGAAGCAAATTGGTTCTTAGGGTCTGTGTAAACCATGGCCACTGTCCCATAAAACATGAAGACCACAGTGAGGTGGGAGGAGCAAGTAGCAATGGCTTTCTGCCTTCCCTCCTCAGATTGGATTTTACCTAAAGTTTGAGCTATGTAGCCATAAGAAGTCAGGATCAACCCCATTGGCAAAATGGCAAAGAGAACAGCAGAGATTGTCATCTGCCACTCAGTAGTGGAAGTGTCTCCACAAGCTAGTCTTATGAGAGAAGGAACCTGACAGAGAAAGTCATCCAGACAGTGGTGGGCACAAAACGGCAGCTGGAATGTGATAGGTGTTTGGGTAACAGACTCGATCAGTCCAGACAGCCAAGACATAAGCACCAGTTTCCAACAGAACTGAGGATGCATGATGATAGTGTAGCGTAGGGGCTGGCAGATAGCAACATAGCGGTCAAAAGCCATCACCACCAGCACGACACCTTGTGTGGCACCAACAAAGAGCAACATGCCTAGTTGAATGATGCATCCTATGTAGGTGATGCTCTTATCTGGCCCCCGCAAGTTGAACAACATTTGGGGCACAACAGTCGTGGTGAAACAGAGATCCAAGAAAGAGAGACTGCTAAGAAAGAAGTACATGGGGGTGTGGAGTTGAGGGTTCATGTATGAGAGCAAGATGATAGTCACATTGGAGAGAATGATCATGGTGTATAAGAAGATCACTATCCAGAAGAGAACCATTTCTAGCTGGGGAAATTCAGAGTAGCCAAGTAGTACAAATCCCACTGGGAAGCTCTTGTTGGTGCTTCCTGTTGCTTTTGGCATAGAGTTTTGGACATAATTTTAAGGAAAAAAATGTGAATAGATTTTAGAAAAGGTTAACTAGACAGGAAAATAATTTGTTTTCCATATGGTCTTAGGAAATGGGACATATTGGTGATTTTCTTACCTTGGACCAATAGCATACAATCTGTCTTCTAAAAAGCTGGGAGTTTAACATAGAAAGGAGTATTTATTAAAAACTAACCTTGAGATTCATTCCCATAATCTGTAATTCTAACATCCCCATCAGACATCCTCAGATAATCACCTTAGATCACGTGCATTTTCCTCCCAGATTGTTCATGCCATATATGTAGTTGCTAAATAAAATGTTGAACAGTAAGCTTTTGCTTTGAAATATGTAGTTATCCAATTTATCAGGGTACAGTTTGCAGTTTGGTGACATGAATGAGAACACATGAAATGGAAATCCTAAACAGTGATACCCTGAACATAAATAATTTTTAATGTCTGAAGAACAGAAATTTGGGATAGGAACCATACCAATTTTTAAATGAGGCAAACCTAAGTTGAATGTTTTACCATTTTTAACTAAAGCAATTTAAATTTACTTAATAGATAACTTTAAAATATGCATCAATATTCTTATCTAATGAGTAGCTACAATAACACTTATCCCAGGTGTATCACATGAATTATACCAATTATTGTATAATAATTCTGATTTATATGAATAATTGTATAATGTTCTCAATAATCACTTGGGGATAATACAAATCTTTAATATAGAACAATAACAATAATAGAAAAATCAAACTAATAAAATTATAAAATATGCATTTTTAAAGCTTTACATCATGGACAGAAAAGCAAAGAAAGGTGATTCATGGGCTAATGTTAATTAGTAGAAAGGTATGGTATTAGTTTTGGGTATCATTCTCTTGGGGTATTAATTTTGTCTTCTAGGAACTTTATAATAGTTCAGAGAATTTCAAGAATGTAAGAGGCATCAGAGACAAAATACTGCTAGGTATATAAAATTGGTATTTAGATTGTAAATATTACATTTTGCTCATGGTCAAACAATACAAAAATCTGAGGAGCATTACAGAGGTCTGCTACTATTCAGTAGTAAGTTTATGTGTATTTATTTAGAACCTGTCACGTGCCAGGCACTGTGCATGGGGATATCGGACTCTTTGTGACTCTATGTACTGCAGCCTGCCCAGCTGAATTCCTCTGTCCAGGAATTCTCCAGGCAAGAATACTGGAGTGGGTTGCCATTCCCTTCACCAGGGGATCTTCCTGACACAGGGATCGAACCCAGGTTTCCTAGAGTTGCAGGCAGGTTCTTTACCAACTGAGCCACCAGGGAAGCCCTGAATGGAGAAAGAAGAAATCCTTAATGCAGGCCCATGGGAGAGAGAGCAAGTGAAAAAAACAAGCAAATGAATCATAAGTAGTATTCAACTATTTTAAAGATAATTCTAAAAATAATAATTTAAAAATCAAGAGGATCATTTTACTCAGAGGAAACAGGAAGACAAAGCAGTCGAGTACTGAGGAAGTGTGTCTATACAAGGAATCCAGCTAGCTGACAGAATGTTAAAGCCTGTACACTAGATGTGGTGAGACATGTCAGATGAACTCAGCTTCTCTGTGCTAAGTTCCCATGACCGTGTCCTGAACTGATTTCATTTTCTTCCTGCAGGATTCCTGAATCAACTATAAAATATCCATTTGCTTTACCAGACTGTATTGCTTCTTGAGTTCTCTCATTATTTGGAGTATTTTTTATGTACTTATCTTCACTTGGCTCAAAATGTGTCATACTCGACATTTGGAAAAGAATGACCTAGTTCATATGGATTTATTTTTAAATGATATAATGGGCTCATTTGTCATTACATAAAAATAATTTAGGTCAATATTATATATATATAATTATAAATTATAATTTATAAATTATATTATATTTTTATTATTTAAATTATTGTATATTTTATTATAAATTATTATATTTATAAATTTATATTATAAATTATATTCACAAATTCCTTTGAATTATTTTTAAAGATTTTTTTTTTTACTATATAAATACATTTTATGAGCAGTATAGTATATATCCCTGGTGGCTCAGTTGGTAAAGAATCCACCTGCATTTCAGGAGACCTGGATTTGATCCTTGCATCTGGAAGATCCCCTGGAGAACAGAATGGAAATCCACTCCAGTCCACTCTAGTATTCCTGCCTGGAGAATCACATGGACAGAGGAGTCTGGAGGGCTACAGTTCATGGAATCACAAAAAGTCAGGCACGAATAAGCAGCTAACATACTTACAGATAATTTAGCAACAAAAGTATGAAATGAAAACAAAAATAAAGTCACCTTTAACCCCACCATCAAATATGAATTTTTCTGTAAAACTTTGGTTTCTTTTTTTAAGAACGTATTTAATAAATAATGCACATAGATATATAGATATAATATATAAACTGTATCTGCTATATAGTATACTTAAAATGTGCATAGCTCAATATTATACCTTTTACACATTCTCATTACTCTAAATACTTTTATTTTTTTTAATTTTATTTTATTTAACTTTACAATATTGTATTGGTTTTGCCATACATCAGAATGAATCTGCCACCAGTATACATGTGTTCCCCATCCTGAACCCTCCTCCCTCCTCCCTCCCCATACCATCCCTCTGGGTTGAATCTGCTTGAGTATAGTTTAATAATTCATAGTATTTTATGTTACTAACAAAGTTTATACAAAATATTTTTTTAATGTATCTTTTAAAATTTTTGATAACCTAAAAAGCACTCTATGTAAAAATTCTTTTATTCTAACTATGAATACATTTGCATTACGAAAATATTGTCTTCTATAGTTTCAAATTGCTTTCTATGAAGGCTCTTCCCTGATCTATCACAAAAGGCAATTTTCATTTTTACTTTTCTCACAGTCAGTAAGGGTCATCATTTTTCCTATTTACAATTGAAAGTAAAGAATTGAATCCCTATTATGAATTTAACTTGCATTTTTGTTACTTATATGTTTGTTTGTTTATTCAAATTCTTCTTCATCAGAATGTCTGTGACATTCTTAACTTGATATGCTTCCTTTTTCTGATTTTTCTGATTAATAAATAATAGGACACATTGCTTTAGCTTTTGATATATGTTTGCACAATTCAAATTACAAATTCTACAAATTTAAATATATCTTATTATAGTTCATCTTTTTCTTCTCCCTATTTTCTGCAAATCTTAAATTTCTTCCCATAATATCTTTAAATTTATTTGTTCATAGATTATTTAAAATTTTTCATATACTTTTGCCTTACTGCTTGAGTTTTTTTATTTTTTTAGATCCAAATCTTTAATTAGTTTAATTTTTAAATGTAAACCTTATATATAAAGTTTATTTCTAATTTGTTGCTATATTATCAGAGTATTTTACTAAAGAATCTTTTTTCAATTCACTGATTCACAATGATGATTTTGCTGTTTATTTGCCAAAAGTTCAGCTACAATCATGGTTGGGGGTTTCACGTTCCATTGTTATGATCATTGCCAAAAATTAACTAGTCTGTTAAGAGAATACTTTATCTCTCCTTCTGTATTTTTTAAAAAGGAAATTGAAGGAGAATTAAAATGGAGTTGGATTCTCCTGCTGTTAAGAGAGCTCTCCAAAATGAACCTGAGAAGACATTGATGAAGTGTAACTTAAGTATGTCTCTGCCTCAGTGGAATTTGGCCTTTAGAACATTCTAATAAAGACATCCAAAACAAATGACTGATCACAGCCTATCCCATTTGGATAAATAATTTTTTCTTGTGTCACAATACAGACTTTTGGTTTTGCCTTTGTTAGACCCTGACTCTTTCTTTTTCCCAGAATACTCTCAGTTTTGCTAAAATATATCTCCTGAATTACATTTCTTGAGACCCTAAATAAATCTCTTTGTTTTTCTCAGCCACAATATTGATTATTGTTCAGCACTCTATTTTAATCAGATTATGATGCTAAAAATTTTTTGTGATGACACTAGTCATACCTAATAAATAGCTTGATATGTAGATATTTGCTTGAATAGGTAATCAACACATTTCTTAAGACTGACTCTGTTTCAGATGATCACATATAAAGTGTTTAAATAAATCATTAAAATCTAGGATTTATTTTAAATTGTATTATACTAAACAATAAACCAACTCTGTAGCTTTTAATATGGGGGAGTTGTAAAATTTATTTTTGTGATATAAGAAATGAATCTCCCTCAATGCAGGAGACCCCAGTTTGATTCCTCAGTTGGAAATATCCCCTGGAGAAGGGAAAGACTACTCCATTCTTCTGGCCTGGAGAAGTCCATGGACTGTATAATACATGGGGTCGCAAAGAATAGGATGACTGAGCGACGTTCACAGGAAATGAAAGTGTGCAATAAAATTTCAATAACAAAACATTTAAAAAACTCAGTTATGTGTGTGGCTGTATTTTAACATATACTATGTACATAAGTGAAAACATAGTATCCTTGAGGTTAGAAAGGATACAGTTATAATCTGTTCATCTTAAAATACATCATGTTCCATGACATTCAACAGAAATGTGTATAGGTTTCCTTTAAGTCCAAAGACATATCATGACTTTTGAATTTATTAATATGTAAGCCTGATTATTTTTCTTTATTTTTAACTATTCTACTTGGCAAATGTAAGTAACTTACCTGGGTTGGAAAACAGATCAGTGGCAGAATGTGGAAAACATAAGTTAGCTTGCCTGAGAGCCATTCAGAAACTCTTCCTTGCTTTCCTTGATATCAGCCTCCCTTACTCTGAGCTACTCTCCAGTTAAATATATGTCATTGTGTAGTCATCATGAGATGTGATCAAAGCAGTGAACCTTTCTTTCTATAAAGCATAAGCAGCACAGAGGGAACAACACTTCCCAGGAGGTCCCTGAGGCCTAATCATTGCAGGTAATCAAGCTGACAGTCCAGAAAAGTCTTAAAAGCCTACAAAATTAAAAAAAAAAAAAAAAATCCTTTGTTTTAGCATATGAAATGAGGTAGAAATTTAACTATTTTCAATTAACTCTTTTTAATTGCTCTCCCAACAACATTATCAGGCAAATAATCAATTATATATGCTAAAATGTAAAGTCATTGGTTTACTTATTTACAAATTTTTACTAAATGACTTTTTTTTTTTTCCTGTCCCTATGCTAGTATTAGGAAACATTAGAGATAAGAGAAAATCAAGAAGCATCAAAAATTATTCGTCAATCTAAAATTGATTGTATACACTATTGTATAATTTAAAAGTTAGAGGACATTAGATAATTCAAAGCAGTATTGACACAAGAGAAAAGAAAAAAATAAAGTTTAGGGACTGAGAATAAAGTAAAAGATGAAAACAACTCAGTTTTATCTTAGGTATACATTGATGAACAAAATAAGTCTAAACAGGACTGTGTAACAGTTCATTAATGGTTACTCCATTAAACATGGTAATATGTTTAACAGATCTGAAATTCTTTAAAACATATTTAAATGTAGAGGATTATGTCATTGGCAAATGGTGAGAGTTTTACTTCTTCTTTTCCAAGAAAAGAAGATTCCTTTTATTTCTTTTTCTTCTGTTATTGCTGTGGCCAGAACTTCCATAACTATGTTGAATAGTAATACTGAGAGTACGTACCCTTATTTTGTTCCTGATTTTAGAGGAAATGCTTTCAATCTTTTGCCATTGAGGATAATGTTTGCTGTGGGTTTGTGTGTATATAGTTTTTATTATGTTGAGGTATGTTCCTTCTATGTCTACTTTCTGGAGAGATTTTGTCATAAGTAGATGTTGAATTTTGCCAAAGGCTTTCTCTACATCTATTGAAATAAGCATATGGTTTTTATCTCTCAATTTGTTAATATGGTGTATCACATTGATTGATTTGTAAATATTGAAGAATCCTTGCATCTCTGGAATAAAGCCCACTTGATCATGACGTATGATCTTTTTAATATGTTGTTGGATTCTGCTTGCTAGGATTTTGTTGAGGATTTTTGCATCTATGTTTATCAATATTGGCCTGTAGTTTTCTTTTTCTG
This sequence comes from Tragelaphus eurycerus, assembly GCA_935064755.1. Classification (NCBI taxonomy): domain Eukaryota; kingdom Metazoa; phylum Chordata; class Mammalia; order Artiodactyla; family Bovidae; genus Tragelaphus; species Tragelaphus eurycerus. The sequence continues at coordinate 49,399 of CAKXYN010000419.1, read as the reverse complement.
TGGCATCTTTCTCTGGTTTTGGTATCAGGGTGATGGTGGCCTCATCGAATAGCTTTGGAACTTTTCCTTCCTCTGCAATTTTCTGGAAGAGTTTGAGTAGGATAGGTGTTAGCTCTTCTCAAAATTTTTTGTAGAATTCACCTGTGAAGTCATCTGGTCCTGGGCTTTTATTTGTTGGAAGATGTTTTTATTACAGTTTCAATGTCTGTGCTTGTGACTGGTCTGTTGAAATTTTCTATTTCATCATGGTTCAGTTTTGGAAGGTTACTCTTTTCTAAGAATTAGTCCATTTCTTCCAAGTTGTCTAGTTGTTTTTGTTTGTTTGTTTTTGGCATATAGTTGCCCATAGTAGTCTCTTATGATCATTAAAATTTCTGTGTTGTCACAATTTCTCCATTTTCATTTCTAATTTTATTGATTTGAATCTTCTCCCTTTTTTTCTCTTGATGAATCTGGCTAATGGAGTTTGTCTATTTTTATTATCTTCTAAAAGAACCAGGTTTTAGTTTTACTGATCTTTGCTATCAGATCAGATCAGATCAGTCGCGCTCAGTCAAGTCCGACTCTGCGACCCTGTGAACCGCAGCACGCCAGGCCTCCCTGTCCATCACCAACTCCCGGAGGTCACTCAGACTCACATCCATCGAGTCAGTGATGCCATCCAGCCATCTCATCCTCTGGCGTCCCCTTCTCCTCTTGCCCCCAATCTCTCCCAGCATCAGAGTCTTCTCCAATGAGTCAACTCTTCGCATGAGGTGGCCAAAATACTGGAGTTTCAGCTTTAGCATCATTCCTTCCAAAGAAATCCCAGGGCTGATGTCCTTCAGAATGGACTGATTGGATCTCCTTGCAGTCCAAGGGACTCTCAAGATTCTTCTCCAACACCACAGTTCAAAAGCATCAATTCTTCAGCACTCAGCCTTCTTCACAGTCCAGCTCTCACATCCATACATGACCACAGGAAAGACTATAGCCTTGACTAGGCGAACCTTTGTTGGTGTCTCCTTCAATTCTTTTTCATTTATTTCTCCTCTGATTTTTAAGGTTTCTTTCCATCTACCAACTTTCACAAGCAGCTCTTGCAGCTCAATACAAGAAAAATAAACAACCTAATCAAAAAGTGGGCAAAAGACCTAAACAAACATTTCTCCAAAGACATACAGATTGCTAATAAACACATGAAACGATGTTCAACCTCACTCATTATTAGAGAAATGCAAATCAAAGCCACAATGAGATATCATCTCACACTGGTCAGGATGTCTATCAACAAAAAGACTACAAATAATAAATGATAGAGATTGTGTGGAGAAAAGGGAACCCTTTTACAATGTTGGTGGGATGAAAACTGATACAGTCACTGTGGAGAACTGTGTGGAGATTCCTTGAAAAACTGGGAATAGAACTGCCATACAACCCAGCAATCCCACTGCTGATCATATACCCTGAGAAAACCAGAACTGAAAGAGACACATTAACACATATATATGGAATCTAAAAAATGGTACCAACGATCCCACATGCAAGGCAGCAAAGGAGACACAGACATAAACAACAGACTTTCAGACTCAGTGGGAGAAGACAAGAGTGGAATAATTTAAGAGAAGAGCATTGAAACATGTACATTGCCATATGTAAAATAGACAACCAGTGCAAGTTCAATGATTGAAGTAAGACATGCAAAACCTGTGCTCTGGACACCCTAATGGGATAGGGTTGGGAGGGAGGTGGAAAGCGTGTTCAAGATAGGGGGGACACATGTATTCTTGTGGCCAATTCATGTTGATGTATGCCAAAAACCATCACAATGTTGTAAAGTAATTATCCTGCAATTAAAATTAATTAATTTAAAAAATCCTAATGGAAAAGAAAATGAAAAAGAATATATATGTAAAACTGAGTCACCTTGCCATGCATCAGAAATTAACACAACATTGTAAATCAACTATAGTAAAATAAATTCTAAGAAGTAAGTTAAAAAGCACATTTCAAAATCAAATTCTGAATAAAATATGTTGATAGCTAAAATATAAACACATGAAAAAGTAAAACTTAGACAACACCTAAAAAGAAAAGATATGATGTGACAAAAAAGAATCACAAAAGCAAAACTGACATCAACATTATATTGATATAAGAGGCTCCTTGATTTTGCACCCCCCCCCCATAAGCAAATACACACACACACACACACACACACACACACACACACACACAAACCCACCATCCTTCCATGGACAAAAATATTTTTGATAAAACTGTTTTCGTATCCATATGCCAGGGGATTCTGAAAGGGTCTTGCACATTTACACACTGAGTAATAGGCAGACATACCTCAGTTCTGACTATAGCTCCTGAAGTGGCCAATGAACTAGGCTCAGGAACTCTTAGCTGCATTCTAGGATTCCCTGGAGAACACTCTGTGCAATCATCCACACACACTGGAGTATATAAGAGGAACAGTTTAGCTTATCCATATTATCCATCCCCAAAGTGGCCCATCCATGAAATTTATTTTTTTGTTTGATATTTTATCCACAGAAGATAAAGAGTGTGCCAGTGAATACCTAACCTCACCAGTTATATGGAACAGGACAAAGGGGCTCATTTTTCTCACCTCTTTCAAAGAACTAAATCAAGTGCTCCGTTACTGGGGACTGGAAACTGTGGAAGAGCAGCAGACAGGAATAGTAGAAGGCATTAAAAAGACATGGATATGAACCACATCACAGATTCCAATGAGAAGTCTAATCACAAGCCACTGGAAATGTGCTTTCCATTAATTTCCATACCTGGCCCATGGGCATGCCAGCACACTGCCTCACCGACATACCCCCTCCCCCCACTTTGTGGACATCTTCCTGTATGCACTCACAAGGATTGCATAAGCAGGCTTTGGCAGATAGCCAGTGAATGTACCAAGAGTATTCATCAAATCTGGAGGCCAGGGAAATATTACTAACACGAATTCTAGAGTTATATTTGGGAAAACAAAAGAGAGATTGCCAGAATTCAAACTGGTGAGTTGCATGATCCAGAGAAGGCACACAAGCTTAGGAGCTCTGCCCCAGTGTAGAGCAAGAAACATGGGACAGGTGTATCAATAGAAGGTTGAGAAAACTTCAGACTCTCTGTGTAGCTCACAGTGTTTCCCCTCAAGACAAGCAGTAAAACCCAGAAGAGATAACTGTTACTTTAAATGCAAAAGGATGAAATAAAAATCATAAGAAATATGAAAAGTTTAAAGGCAACATACACCAACAAAGGATGACAATAATCATCTTGTTAGTCAAAGCAAAAGACACAGAGGTCTTCATCTTATCAGATAAACAATTTAAAACACCTGCTTAAGGGAATTCAATGAGTTATAAGATATCTTGCATGCATACTCAGTTACTAAGTCATGTCCAACTGTTTACAAGCCCATGGACTGTAGCCCACCAGGCTTCTCTGTCCACGGGATTTCCCAGGCAAGAATACTGGAGTGGGTTGCATTTTCTTCTCCAGGGGATCTTCCCAATCCGAGAACTAAACCTGTGTCTCCTGCATTGGCAGGCAGTTATTAATCAACAGAAAAACTGTAAGCAAACTATGGAGAAACTTTTGAAAAATAAACCATGGGTTTTTTTGAGATTATTCAATCACTATAGGAAAACTTAGAATATTATAAATTTTAAAATGTAGTATAAAATTGTATATTGCAAAATCAATGCAAACATATTATTATAAAAAAACCCTGCATTAAATACAGAAAAAATAGTGGCATATTTTTTCAAATATGTTTACATTTTCATCTAACAATGAGACATTTTATTCATTTTTGTTTCCATATGTGTTACTACTCATATTATTTACTGATTTCTTTTTGAAGATTTATGCCCATTATTTTTTGGTTGTAGAAAATAGTGTATTTTTCTTTTTTTATTCTATCTATATTTTTTATGAATTATGTTAGCATTTAAGTAATCATACATAAAAAATTTATTTTTTCCAATGGAAGTTTTTTTCATATTACCTTTAAGTGTTGGGTTTGTTGTTGTTATTTCATCCTTGCATTTGTTTTTTCTCACAGTAGTCCTATCTATTGTTTAATTCCTTTACTTCATACATTTTTTTCCTCTCATTTTTCAGCTGTTTATTCTTTTCCTTTTTTTTTTTTTAAAGTTCTTTTCTTGAAGTTGGCTGCCAAGTATTTCTTGACAGCTATTCGATTTACTATGGTAGCAACTGTTGCTGTCCTTGAAGATCGCCCATATGGCACTTGAAGAGGGGTTCGGTTTGTGGTCATCCTCAAGGCCTCCAACCTAGGTTCCCACACATGCCTTTGGGAATGAGCATCTACAGATATTTCCTGGGAGACCTCTGGCCAGCACTTAGTTGTAGCCCTTACTAAGGATCTCAAGGATGACATTTCTCTCCTTCACATGGTATTAGAGTTTGTAGAGATGTTTCACAGCATAGAGTCTGGGCTCTCCACATGTGGTGATTCAGAGTCCTAAATATCCAGAAAAAAGTTTAACTGTTTTAACTGCTTTTTGTTTTATTTTTTTAATTTTTTATAATTGTAAAATTTTGTGTCATAGGGGCTTTATTTGGTTTAAATTTATTTAGATTCTGACATATGCATGTTCTTTCCTGTGTTGTGCTTTCTGGGTATAAAGAAGTGATGTTTTTATAAGTATGAGCTTTCCTACAGAACATCTTCTCTCCTTGGGCATTATAAATAAAAGTGTGCATTTCTAAAAACATGTTCAATTGAATTCCCAACTCTTCCTTCCATTATTGAGTGGGGAACTCACATAAGAAACTTCTAGAAGACAAATTCAATCAGACTTTTATGATTCTTCTTTCTGTTAAATAGTAGTCATTTTATTTCCTATAAAGATATTAGATAGATGTAAATTGGGCAGAGGTTGTTTGCAGAGGCATCACTGATTCACTCAGAAAATTCTCTACATGTTTTTGTCCTTTTGGGTGAAGCCATTTTGCCTTCAACCTAGGCTTTGGCAGTAGAAACAGCTCCAAACTTTATCCATAATATTTATAGACTGACAGCAATTTTCTAGTACTAACTGAATTTAAATGAGCCTCAGTTTTCCTCTCTGTTATCATAAGTCTAAGTCACATATGAATTTTATTTTTTGTCTTCATTGTTTTCATGGTTTTTTTTTTACCTTGAAATTATTATGAAAGATGGAAGTGAACTTAATATGTAGATTAAATTAATCTCTCTCTACTTACACAGTTCTCTTAAAATACTGGAGACTGACAAATTGATCGATTCTGCTCTTTTTGAGAGAAAGAGACAGAGAATGACACACACTCTGTCACTTTCACTCGACTTCTAATCCCTTTTAAGAAAAGGGGAACAACTCTAAATTATATATGGACTGATCTGTTTAATGAAATATTATTTATCACTTTTGTAAAATAATAAAGTGAAAATTTGCATCATAAATGTTATCAATGTATCATAATTCTGTTGTATATTGTTTCATAATATAAATGAGCCAATATAACAAGGGTTGTCCAGTCTCTGGCTTAAAATGACATTGTGGGAAAGTGGTCATATATTATTTCCAAAATGGTCTCTATATTATTAGACAGAGAGACAATGCTTCATGTTTTAAGGAAACATATATTATGAACCAGTTTTACCCAGAGGATTAGATGGATCAAGTTTCAAGAAAACTCAAGAGTACAGGTAAAATTTATTTTAGATTTTAGAGATAAGCAGAGATTTACCAAATAGACCAGTATTCCAGGGTGAAATAATTTGTGTATGAAAGTTGATGGCATAGTGAAGGAAGAGCAAAGAGTTTTATCTAGATGGAGCATAGAATCTTGGACTTCATGAGAAGAATGTTTGGAAAAAATGAAACACTATTGTGACTCAAGAATATTAGCTTCTTTTGAGTTCTGTGTCTTTTATGACTCTATATATAAGAAATTCTTCCAATTGAGTTCTCTGTCTTTTACTATCTCTTACAGCACTGAATAAGAAAATTGCACTTAGAACCAATAATCCATAAACTAAAATCAACCCACTAAAATTACACCTACAGCTCATACCCTTTATGAACTGAAAGCATTTCCCATTACCAGTGTCCTCATGGCCCCTTTCACATCTTTGTTTCTCAGAGTATAGATAATAGGGTTTAAAAGTGGGGTGACTATGGTATAGAAAAGGGAGACAAACTTTCCCTGGTTTTTGGAGCTACTTTTAGCTGGCTGAAGGTACATGAAAATGATGGTCCCATAGAAAATGATGACCACAAGCAGGTGGGAGGAGCAAGTCCCAAAGGCCTTGCTACGCCCTGCTGTTGATTTAATCCTCAACACAGCTTGCGTTATAAAGCCATAGGAGACTAAGATGAGTGACACAGGGACAATTAGAAAGATTACACTGGCCACAAATAGTTCTACTTCATTGAAAGTTGTGTCCACACAGGCCAGTTTTATGAGCACTGGCACCTCACAAAAAATATGGTCCAATTTGCGATGACCACAAAGAGGCAGCTGCACAGTAAGGGAGCACTGAATAAGGGAGGTGATGAGGCCACTGAGCCATGCTGTGCTGGCCAGGGATGCACAAAGCTGAGGATGCACAATGGTGGTGTAGTGCAGAGGCTGGCAGACAGCAGCGTAGCGATCATAAGCCATGAGCGCTAGGAGAATACACTCGGAGGAACCCAGCCCGGTGGCCACATAGAGCTGGGCCACACATCCGCCATAGCTCATGTTCTTATCTTTCTTATTCATGGTGACCAGCAACTGTGGGGCAACACTGGTGGTGAAGCAGATGTCTACACAAGAGAGGTTGCTGAGGAAAAAGTACATTGGAGTGTGGAGTTTGGGGTCCAAGTAAGAAACTAAAATGATGGCAGTGTTTCCCAGTAGGTTTAAGATATAGAAGAGCAAAATTATAACAAAAAGTATTTTCTCCAGTTGGGGCTGATCAGAAAATCCCAGAAGAAGAAACCCTTTTTCAGAGCTGCTGTTGCTTTCTTCCATTATCTTGCAGACTTCAATTCATAAAAAGGTTTATACTCTGGAGATAGAAAGTGAGGAGGTGAATATTAGTAAACTGTAATTGTTTCCAATATGATTATTTTTCTCTTACAACATTCAGTCATGTTGTGGAAGAATCATAGCAGTTTCCACAATGTATATTTTTGACAGAAAATACCTCTCCCCATGTTTCTTTGAAGTAGAGTCCACCCTAATGGGAGGAACTCTAACACAGACACCATCACAATGCCTGATTCTTTTCATTCTTAATCCAAAAGGGTATCATCTGCTTTACATTCTTCATCTAGCAGAGACATCTCTGTAAATTTAGTAACGTGCATTTGTGAGACTCTATCAATTCATGGGGTCGCAAAGAGTCGGACACGACTGAGCGACTGAACTGACTGACTGATTCTGGTTGCAGACTCCTGGAAGAGTCTGCTATTGTTTTCTAAAAAATATATATTATCCAATGGCAGACAAACATGGAGGAGACATTGGAAAAAATAACAGTTATATGTGGAGAGAATATAGGTTAGATGCAAGTAGTGATGACATATGCCAGGCATGGAAAGAAGTTTGAACCAATGTGGTTCAGAAGGGAACTCCTAAAGAGGTGGGTGGTCTTGAGAAGAGAGGAAAGAGACTAGGTGAGAAAAACAGTAGCATCACCATGATGCCCACTAATTGGTTTGGACACTCCCATTGACTTAATGCAGAGTTTGAGCTGCGGACATTTTTAACTAAATACCCAGTTAGCAGTCTCTCACACACACATTATTCCATGGTTCCTTCTTCACTTCCCACCTCCTTCTCTTCAATTACCTCCTTTCCAATAATTTTTAACATTTTTTGATTATTGTAGAGTAGCTTACAAGTATTTAGAGATGAGTTAGAGAAGTAGTTTATCTTGTCTCTCTCCTTTATAGGTATTTCCACTTAAAATTTTCATACCTTTTTGTATTAAAATCCAATAGTTGAAAAGGTATTTTTGAAATAATTTAATGCTGCTTACAATGGCACCCCACTCCAGCATTCTTGCCTTGAAAATCCCATGGACGGTGGAGCCTGGTGGGCTACAGTCCATGGAGTCACTAAAAGTTGGACACAACTGAGCGACTTCACTTTCACTTTTCACTTTCATGCATTGGAGAAGGAAATGGCAACCCACTCCAGTGTTCTTGCCTGGAGAATCCCAGGGACGGGGGAGCCTGGTGGGCTGCCATCTCTGGGGTTGCACAGAGTCGGATACGACTGAAGTGACTTAGCAGCAGCAGCAGCATATTCACCTAATTGTTTATTATTTCATTTGAAAACATACTTTAAACACATTACATTTTAGTATATAATATTTGAATAATAAAAACAAATTTTTAAAATAATATTTACTTATGATATCTTCACTTAAAAATGATTACTGGGGAACACGTGTATACCTGTGGTAGATTCATGTTGATATAGGGCAAAACCAATACAATATTGTAAAGTTAAAAAATAAAATAAATATTTTTTAAAAAAGATTATTGTTAACTGCTTAGTATACCAGAAGAAACAGCTTAGTGATATTAAAAAACTTACTTTCATCTTCATACTCCTTGCTCAACACCTGTAAACATTAATACAAATAAATATTAAACTGGTTGTAGTCAAATTATAAATTAATAATTTCTTTAAGTAAATACATATCTATTTTTATAATTTTCAATAATTTATGCTGCTTACACTTTCTATATATCCAAATCTTGTATTTTTATGTTATATCAAAAGTTTAAAACACATCAAAAATTCTAACTTTCAAAGATTATGTCAGCTTTTATCATGTGAGAAATGTGATTTATTTTATTGTTTACCATTAAAGGTTATAATTTGTTATTACATATATAATATTACTAACATATATTATATACCATATATGTATGTTATTATTATAACATATACATATATGTATATGTTATTATTAACATATATAGTATAACATACATATATGGTATATAATATATGTGTTATATAACATATGTGTTACTGTATAATTATATATTATAATTTTATTATATAATTATAAATTATAATTTTTATTATATATAACATAATCTACTGTATTTACATAATTTATAAATATATACACATACAAATATATAAAATTATATGTGATGCAATGATGTATGTGATATATAAAACTATACGTAATTATATATACAAAATGTTCACAGAATATTGTTTTAGCTAAAAAAACAATCTATATATTTATACAAGTTTACAATCTGTGGAGTTTAAAACTTTCTTTAATATAATGTGGAAACAAAATAGAACAAAATCCCTCTGTAGTTAAGGAAAAATATGAAAAATCATGTTTTTATTTGAACTAGAATAATATAGATGAAAGAAGGGAAAAAATTTGGTCTATAAGCACTTTGCTTACAGTTTTAGTTATTAGTTTTGCTAATAGACTGTGGTGTTGGAGAAGACTTGTGAGAGACCCTTGGACTGCAAGGAGATCCAACCAGTCCATCCTAAAGGAAATCAGCCTTGAATATTCATTGGAAAGACTGATGGCCATCTGATGGGAAGAACTGACTCATTGGAAAAGACCCTCATGCTGGGAAAGATTGAAGGCCGGAGGAGAAGGGGACGACAGAGGATGAGATGGTTGGATGGCATCACCAACTGTATGGACATGAATTTAAGTAAGCTCTAGGAGTGGTGATGGACAGGGAAGGCTGGCATGTTGCAGTACATGGGGTTGCAAAGAGTCAGACATGACTGAGTGACTGAACTGAACTGAATACAAGAATTTGTTAATCGCTCAGTCATGTCTGAGTCTTTGCAACCCCATGGACTGTAGCCCAGGCTTCTCTGTCCATGGAATTCTCCAGGCAGGAATACTGGAGTGGGTAGTTCCTTCTTTCTCCAGGGGAACTTCCCCACCCAGGGATCCAACCCAGGTCTCCTGCATTTCAGGCTGATTCTTTACCATTTGAGCCACCAGGAAAATGTGTATGAAAATCAAGACTCTGTGTGTGTGTGTGTGTGTGTGTGTGCGTGTGTGTGCGTGTGTGTGCACCAAAGTCCCTTTATGATCTTCCCCACCATTTCCCTTCCAATCACCATCATCTAGCACCTGCACCTCTCCCAGAGTTCCCAAACTGAAAATCTTTTGCACTCTTCCCCCAATCACCTCCTTCTTTACAGAAGGGAACAAAGTAAAAAATTTCAAATATAAAAAAGGAAGTTCTAGGTGCTGGTAAACACTTTAGATAACCTTCTAATCTTAATATTTCTACTGTTATTTTGAAAATACGTACTAAACATTTCAAACAATGGCTAACATTGTACCTTCATTATCATCAGAAACAAAACAAACAAAACCTCACCAAATGAAATGTATTAAAGAAAAAGGTACTGGCATTCATCAGAATTGTTGCAGAAATCCCAGAATGGGACCAGTAGGCCTTGAAGGGAAGAAGAGGTTATTCAATGTCACTGGTGTGGGCAACACCCCCAAAATATCAAAAATAATTTCCCTTTAAGTGAAGTTCTTACTATTTTGTGAACAGTTGTTCACACATCTACTGGACAAGGAGGCAGGGAGCAATCAAGGAAACTCTGGCAAGGGATTGGTAGAGCTATCAAAGTAGCATTATCTAAACTAAGGGAATTATTATCCCAGTCATGGCAAAGGATGAGAAAGTGATAAGAAGTGGGGTTTAGAGAAGAATGTAGATGTTCACACAACGAAGGAACACAAACCAGGAAAGGATTCTCAATGGCTGCAACCCCATGGAATCAATCTGATAATGATGCAAGATAATGTCATGTAAACTTGCCAGCAAATTTGAAAAATAGTGGCCACGGGGCTAGAAAAGATCAGTTTTTCATTCCAATCCCAAAGAAGGGCATTGCCAAAGAGTGTTCAAACTACATTTTCAAACTAAATTTTTCAAACCACAGTTATGCTCATTTCATATGTAGCAAGGTAATGCTCAAAATTTTTCAAGCTGGGCTTCAACAGCACATGAACAAAGAACTTCCAAATGTACAAGCTGGATTTTGAAAAGGCAGAGGAATCAGAGATCAAATTGCCAACATCCGTTGGATCATAGAAAAAGTTAAGGAATTCCAGGGAAAAAGTCTACTTCTGCTTCCTAACTATGCTAAAGACTTTGACTGTATGGATCACAGCAAACTGTGGAGAATTCTTGAAGAGATGGGAATTCCAGACCACCTTACCTGCCTCCTGAGAAACCTGTACGCAAGTCATGAAGCAACAGTTAGAACCAGACATGGAAAAACAGACTGGTTCAAAATTGGGAAAGGAGTATGTCAAGTCTGTATATTGTCACCCTGCTTATTCAACTTGTATGCAGAGTATATTATGCGAAATGCCAGGCTAGGTGGAGCACAAGCTGGAGTCAAGACTGGTGGGAAAAATATCAATAACCTCAGATATGCAGATGATACAACTCTAATGGCAGACAGCAAAGAGGAACTAAAGAGCCTCCTGATGAAAGTAAAAGAAGAGAGTGAAAAAGCTGGTTCAAACTCAATACTCAAAAAAACAAAGATCATGGCATCAGGTCCAATCAGTTCATGGCAAATAGATGGGGAAACAATGGAAACAGTGAAAGACTTTATTTTCTTGGGCTCCAAAATCACTGTGGATGGTGACTGCAGCCATGAAATTAAAAGACACTTGCTCCTTGGAAGAAAAGTTATGATAAACCTAGACTATGTAATTAAAAAGCAGAGACATTACTTTGCCAATAAAGATACATCTAGTCAAAGCTACAGTTTTTCTAATAGTCATGTATAGATGTGAGAGTTGGACCATAATGAAGACTGAGTGCTGAAGAATTGATACTTTCAAACTGTGGTGCTGGAAAAGACTCTTGAGAGTCCCTGGGACTGCAAGGAGATCAAACCAGTCCATCCTAAAGGAAGTAAACCCTGAATATTCATTGGAAGGACTCATGCTGAAGCTGAAGCTCCAATACTTTGGCCATCTGATGTGAAATGCTGACTCACTGGAAAAGATCCTGATGCTGAGAAAGACTGAGGACAGGAGGAGAAGAAGGTGACAGAGGATGAGATGGTTGGATAGCATCATTGACTCAATGGACATAAGTTTGAGAAAATTCAGAGAGATAGTGAAGGACAGGGAAGCCTGGTGTGCCGCAGTCCATGGGGTTGCAAAGAGTTGGACACCACTGAGTGACTGAACAGCAACTGAACAACAACCTTCTTTATGGCTGAAAATTCTCCATTACCAGAGAGCCAAACCAGCAGCTTCATCCATTTGTGAAGACAAACTGCAGCCCCATATGACTAGTATGCACAGGCAGCAGTTCTGCTTGGCTAAGGTTCCTAAATGGTAGTTCAGTCCATTGATGGAGACAAGCCTACAAACCCACCTGACTGCAGAGCAGCTTTCTTCAGAGCTACAACCCTATTCAAATGCATATCTCAACCTGCAGCCCCATCCAAATGTGTGGTATAGTCAGAGGTATCATCCTACCTGGGACTCCAGTGACCCCACACAATGAAGCACAGCCACTGGACCTATCTGATCACAGAGTCCAGTCTGTACCTCTATTCAAACCCAGAGTACAGCCCTTCTGAAGCCCAATCAGTATCATCACCCGGACTTGGAGTATAGCCTGTGGCACCATCTGACAAGGGGTGATGCCATATGCATGATCACATAATTCAGCCAGCAGTATTGCCTATTCAAAGAGCCCAGCCTGCAGTATCATTCATTTGCAGAATCTAGCCGGTGACACTGCCTGGTCAGAAATCAGAGCATGCATTCCTGCCTGATCATGTTGCCTAGTAAGTGGCCCTGCTTGAATACAAAGCCCAGTCAGCTGTTATTCCCTATTGCAGGGCCTAGCCAGAGAACCCACTAGACTATAGAGAATAGTCAGTGGTGTTACCCTCCCAGAAAGCCCACCCAGAGGCCCTACTTGATAAAGGAGCTCAGTCAGTGGAACCATCAGATCACACAGGCCAGCCATTCGGTCTTCTCAACTAAAACTCAAGCAGAGGTCCTAGCTGAGCTCAAAGTCCAGGCATTCTCCCCACTTCATCACAGACTTTAGCAGAATGCCCCACTTCCCCATGTATATTACAAGCTAGCTTGGCTGGAACACCAGGTTGGGATGATTGGGTAAAGGTCTTTTGGTCTTTGCCAAAATGAGCTTGTAAAGAGTGGAAGAGATGCTCAAACATACAGACACCAACATAAAGTTACAAGCATCATGAAGACAATAGGAATGGTGTCACTACCAATGAAAACCAATAAAACTCTAATGACTAAACCCAAAGAAAGAGAGATCTATGAAATGACTGACAGAGAATTCAGAATAATTATTTTAAATGTTTAGTGAATTATATGAAAACTGTACAACTGCATAAAATTAAAAAGAAAAAGTAATATATGAACAAAATGAGATCTCCTCAACAAAGGAAAAGAAACCATAAACAAAAACAAAAAGAAATCTTACAGCTGAAGAATACAATGTCTAAAGCATTCAGTAAGAGCACATTTGATCAAGAGGAAGAAATCTTCCATGAACTTGAAAACAATACATTTGAAATTACTCATTCAGAGGAGCAAAAAGGAAAAAGAAAGAAAGAAAAAATGTGACAAAGATCTTACAAGACTTATGAGACATCACGTAGGTATACAATATAAACATTTTAGGAGTCTCAGAAGGATAATAGAGTCTACTGAAAGAAATAATGACTGAAAACTCTCAGTTTTGAAGAGGGATATGGGACATCCAGGTACAAAAATAACAAAAAATTCCCAGACTCAACCTGAAGTGGACGTCTCTGAAACATAATATAATCAAAATTTTAAATTACAACAAAAGATAAAATTTTGAGAGCCACAAGAAAAAGAATCATCACATAGAAGGGAATCCCCTGTAAGCCTTTTTGTAGATTTCTCAGCAGGGACCTTGCAGGCCAGTAGAGAATGGGATGATATATTCAAAGTACTTACAGAGAACAAATACCAACCAAGAATATCTGACAAACTGTCCTTTAGAAATAAAAGATAATTAAAAATCCTTTCACATTAAACTGTATGAACCTAAAGAGACATATTTAGCTTTAAAGATAAGTATAAACTGAAAGTAAAGGGATGGAAAAAGATATCCCATGCAAATGATAACCAAAAGATAGCAGAGGTAGCTTTACTTATATCAGGTAAAATAAACACATTGCAACCTAGATAGCATATTCAAAAGCAGATACATTACTTTGCCAACAAAGGTCTGTCTAGTCAAGGCTATGGTTTTTCCTGTGGTCATGTATGGATGTGAGAGTTGGACTCTGAAGAAAGCTAAGAGCCGAAGAATCGATGCTTTTGAACTGTCATGTTGGAGAAGACTCTTGAGAGTCCCTTGGACTGCAAGGAGATCCAACCAGTCCATTCTGAAGGAGATCAACCCTGGGATTTCTTTGGAAGGAATGATGCTAAAGCTGAAACTCCAGTACTTTGGCCACCTCATGCAAAGAGTTGACTCATTGGAGAAGACTCTGATGCTGGGAGGGATTGGGGGCAGGAGGAGAAGGGGACAACAGAGGATGAGGTAGCTGGATGGCATCACAGACTTGATGGATATGAGTTTGGGTGAACTCCGGGAGTTGGTGATGAACAGGGAAGCGGTGATGAACAGGGAGGCCGGGTGTGCTGCGATTCATGAGGTCGCAAAGAGTCAGACACGACTGAGCGATTGAACTGAACTGAATAACTCATAAGAGACAAAAAAAAGGCATTGTATGATAAAGAGAGACAGCTAATCAAGAGGATGAATTGACCATCATATTGTAAATATATATTATCCAACACTGGAGCAGCTAAATATATTAAGCAAATAATAACAGATTTAAAGAGGATAATATACATCAATACAATAATACTATGAGATCAGTACCCCATTTTCAATAATGGAAGGATCATCCAGCGAGAAAATCAATAAGAAAATGTTGGAACTGAACTATATAATTCAGACCAAATGTGTGTAATTTCTCTGTCTCCCTTTCTCTCTCTTTCTCTGTCTCTCACAGGCAAGCACAATAGATGTACACACCCACACAAATAGACATACACACAATGTTTCCTAATTCTAAGAAAAAAATTGAAGACTAAAAATATAAATGTATTTTTGCCAGTCTTAGTTTTATAAAATCATAAACACTATGGCAGAAAGTGAAGAGGAACTAAAAAGCCTCTTGATGAAAGTGAAAGAGGAGAGTGAAAAGTTGGCTTAAAGCTCAACATTCAGAAAATGAAGATCATGGCATCTAGTTCCATCATTTCATGACAAATAGATGGGGAAACAGTGGAAACAGTGTCAGACTTTATTGTTTGGGGGCTCCAAAATTATGGCAGATGGTAATTGCACCCATGAAATTAAAAGACGCTTACTCCTTGGAAAGAAAACTATAACTAACCTAGATAGCATATTAAAAAGCAGAGACATTACTTTGCCAACGAAAGTCTGTCTAGTCAAGGCTCTGGTTTTTCCTGTGGTCATGTATGGATGTGAGAACTGTACTGTGAAGAAAGCTGAGCACCAAAGAATTGATGCTTTTGAACTGTTGGAGAAGACTCTTGAGAGTCCCTTGGACTGCAAGGAGATCCAACCAGTCCATTCTGAAGGAGATCAGCCCTGGGATTTCTTCAGAAGGAATGATGCTAAAGCTGAAAGTCCAGTACTTTGGCCACCTCATGCGAAAAGTTGACTCATTGGAAAAGACTGTGATGCTGGGAGAGATTGGGGACAGGAGGAGAAGGGAACGACAGAGGATGAGATGGCTGGATGGCATCACCAACTCAATGGACGTGAGTTTGAGTGTACTCTGGGAGTTGTTGATGGACAGGGAGGCCTGGTGTGCTGGGATTCATGGGGTCACAAAGAGTCAGACACGACTGAGCTACTGAACTGAGCTGAAAATATAGCTTGCTTGGAGTCCTATAGAATGTCATTTGAACACATGAATATTTGTTTTATGTCAGTCCTGTCTTCAGTCTGTGTCTTTGCTCAGGTAAGTGATGTGTTGCTTTACTTCATGGCTGCATTTCCTTCTGTTTATATTTAAGATAAGTATATAGTCAACTTTGATTTGAAGAGAATTCCTAAAAATAATCATTCTGACTTATACCTATTTTATACTTTGTATGATGTAAAACCCATGTCATTTTCTCAGGACAAATTTTAATAACTACACTTAAAATAGCAATAGTCTATTTCCAAGCATTTCAAGCCCCCATCTCTTCCCACCATTTAAGAATTGATTGTTCCTTAAACTTGGTGCTCTAGCTAAAGCTCAATGCAAAGCCTAGACAAGTGGTTATCAAGTACTAAGGGTGGATGCAAGAATTGTGGATGCAAGAATTATTGGGTGCCATAGGCCTTTATTCTTTAATCTTAAGGTCCCCAGGTACACTGAAGACTTCATTTTGTTAACTTTACACATTAAGCCTGTCATCTGAAAGGGCGAACATAACAAGCAAACTCAGAAGAATAACCAATTTTTTGTTTCCCCAAATAGTTTTCTCTGCCATTCCTTAGAGTCTTATGCCATCATAACACTTGATTTTCATGTAATCTACAATTACCAAAAATATATAATGTGTTAGGCACTGAGTTCAGCCCTGGAGACTCTGTGATGTTAAAATTTAGATATGGAAACAGATATGGTAACAATAACTTTATACTTTAAAAACTGCTGCAGCAAATAACTACCTGTATATTGTCAAGCCCCTTTTTCTTGTATATAGAGACTGAACACACAAAAAAAGTGGTTCTGGTATTGTGTTTCCTTCTCTGGCTTTTAGAGAATATTCATATCCAGAAAAATCAATCGATTGGCTTTAAATCACACTAATTTCTAGAGAAGGAAATGGCAACCCATTCCAGTATTCTTGCCTGGAGAATCCCATGGACAGAGGAGCCTGGCAGGCTACAGTCCATGGGGTTGCAAGAATCGGACATGACTTGGTGACTAAATCATCACCACCACCATACCAATTTTTGCTATATTTACCAAATTATACTTTTCAAAATAAAAGAATCATTGTGGTCCAATCTATTTGATCTAGTTCTACCTTAAAACACCATTTGGATGAAATTTGGAAAAGAAAAATTATACTCAATGCTTCATAGTCTATATGGCCACGAACATGGATTGACTTGCATTAGAGAGAGGTCAAGTTTACAAACATATTTAAATTTTACTGTAATTCCTAGCTGCAATCAATCAGCAAGTTTACTTCTGGATCTCAGTCCAACATTTTATTTCTAACACCAATTTTAAAATGATGTGCACAATACCCTATGATTTTTTTTCCCTTTAAATGATTTTAATTCATATGGACTATTTTGCAATACCTGATTGTGGATGATCTCAGCCTCTTCTTGGATGGTCCTTTTGGTTAGAATTTTTGTGTAAATCTAGTTATAAATCTTGCATAATGAAGACAGGAAAAAAAAAAGAATTTGATAGGGAAAGTAATGAAAAAGTACCAGCTACCAAAAAAAGATAGCAGATGCAACAGTTTGAATCCTTGACCTGCTTTCCCTGAATTGTTGCCTATTTAGCAATCAAGAGATTAAAACCACAGAGTAACAATAAATTTTACTTTGAACCTAAAACGAGTCTGATAGGAAATGGAAGCTAACAGATTCTCCCCTTAGGGTTAAAGTGCCTAAATTTAGGGTATGGCTTGTTTATACTGGCAATACCACTGGGACTATGATCTCAGCCCACCAATTAAAGTTAGATTCAATGGAGATTTATGGTCCTGAGAATGCTTCCTCTGGGAAAAAAATTTATACCATCCAATTGACCTAAATATGCACAATACAATTCCAATGGACAGCACACATATAATTAAACTTATGTATCTGGGCTTATATTTTTAATGTTTAATAAAAAATATTCAGAACTTCTATTAATCTCCAATAAATTTTTTAATTAAAAATTGATTTGTAATTAAATAAATAAAAATAATAAAACATAAGAAAAATAAGAAAAATCAACATTTGGAAGGAAGATCAATAAACTCCAGATCAAGAAAAATACATTTCAAAAAATTAAAAATAATATTGAGTCAAGATTTTAAAAAGGAGTTACTTATTTTATCAAAGTCTGTGATATTTGATTATTTTCTTTCAGTTGATGAAAGACATTTAGAAGTGTTTTTTTAATACAGAATTAATGTCTTTACAGAATAACTATGTACACATCATAGGCATAATTTTTGTGAAGATTCTAAATAAAAATATCTTATAGAGCATTTCTTTTACAAAGAAGAATGCAAAAAAACACAATGCAGAAAGGATAGCCTCTTTATTAAATTCTATTGGGAAAACTGGACAGCTATGTGCAAAAGAATCAAACTGAACTACTTTCTCATGCCATGTACAAAATAAATTCAAAGTAGATTAAAGATGTAAATGTAAGACTTGAAATACAATTTCTAGAAGAAAACATAGGCATCTGTCTTAGTAACACTTTTTTTTTTTTTTTTTTTTTTTTTAGTGTCTCAGGCATGGAAAGCAAAAGCAAAAATTAACACACAGGACTACAGCAAACTAGAAGGCTTTTGCACATTGAAGAAAACTATCAGCAAAATAAGAGGCTACCCGGCTCAGTTGGTAAAGAATCTGCCTGCAATGCAGGAGACCTGGGTTCGATCCCTGGGTTGGGAAGATCCCCTGGAGAAGGGAAAGGCTACCCACTTCAGTATTCTGGCCTGAGAATTCCATGGACTGTATAGTCCACAAGGTCACAAAGAGACGGACACAACTGAGTGACTTTGATTTTCACTTAATGAATGACTGAAAAGTGAAAGTGTTAGCTGCTCAGTACTCTGACTCTTTGACACTCCATGGGCTGAAATCCACCAGGCTCCTCTGTCCATGGAATTCTCCAGGCAAGAATACTGGAGTGGTTAGTCATTTCTATCTCCAGATGGTCTTCCTGACCCAGGGATGGAACCTGCGTCTCCTGAATTGCAGGAAGATTTTGTACCATCTGAGCTGGCAGGGAAGCCCTAATGAATGACTGAAAGTGAAAGTGAAGTCCCTCAGTCTTGTCCTACTCTTTGCACCCCATGGACTGTTGTCTACCAGGCTCCTCTGTCCATGGGATTTTCCAGGCAAGAATACTGGAGTGGGTTGCCATTTCCTTATCCAGATGAATGACTGAAGACATTTGCAAATGATAGATCTGATCAGGAATAATGTGCAAAATATACAAAGAACTCATACAATTCAGGATTAAACAAACAAAAATGGGCAGAGAAACTGAAGAGACATTATTTTTTCAAAGAAGATACACAGATGGCCAATAGGCATACAAAAAGATTCTCAACATCCCTAATCTTCAGGAAAAGCAAATCAAATTGTCAGTGAGATAGCACTTGGCACCTGTCAGAATGGCTTTTATCAAAAAACAATAAATAACAAGTGTTGAGGAAGTTGTGGAAAAAAGTAAACTCATCCACTGTTGATGGGAGTATAAACTGGTATAGTCATTATGAAAAACTATGGAAATTCCTCAAAAAATTAAAAGTAGAACTACCATATGATCCACCAAGTCCACCCCTGGGATTTTAAGAAAACTACAACACTAATTCAAGAAGATATATGCATTCTCTGTGTTCACTGAAGTAGTAAGAAGCATTTAGAATAGCCAAGATATGGAAATAACCCAAACAGTGGTAACCAAGAGAAAAACAGATAAAGAAGATGTGAGATATATCTCACATTTAGAGAGATTACACAACCATAAAAAAGAATAAAATCTTGTCATTTGTGACAACATGGATGAACTTAGAGTATATTATGCTAAGCGAAATAAGTCAGATATAGAAAGACAAATACTTCATTATTTCACTTAAAGGTGGAAATACAAGTAAACAAATACAATAAACAGAAGCACAGTCACAGATACAGAGAACAGAGTAGTGCCAGTGAGGAGGTAGGGGAAGAAAAAAATAGGTTAGGGAGATTCAGATCAGATCAGATCAGTCGCTCAGTCATGTCCGACTCTTTGCAACCCCATGAACTGCAGCACGCCAGGACTCCCTATCCATCACCAGCTCTCGGAGGTCACTCAGACTCACATCCATCGAGTCAGTGATGCCATCCAGCCATCTCATCCTCTGTTGTCCCCTTCTCCTCCTGCCCCCAATCCCTCCCAGCATCAGAGTCTTCTCCAATGAGTCAACTCTTCTCATGAGGTGGCCAAAATACTGGAGTTTCAGCTTTAGCATCATTCCTTCCAAAGAAATCCCAGGGTTGATCTCCTTCACAATGGACTGGTTGGACCTCTTTGCAGTCCAAGGGACTCTCAAGAGTCTTCTCCAACACCACAGTTCAAAAGCATCAATTCTTCAGCGCTCAGCCTTCTTCACAGTCCAGCTCTCACATCCATACATGACCACAGGAAAGACCATAGCCTTGACTAGGCGAACCTTTGTTGGCAAAGTGATGTCTCTGCTTTTGAATATGCTATCTAGGTTGGGTCATAACTTTCCTTCCAAGGAGTAAGCGTCTTTTAATTTCATGGCTGCAGTCACCATCTGCAGTGATCTTGGAGCCCAGAAAAATAAAGGCTGACATTGTTTCCACTGTTTCTCCATCTTTTTCCCATGTAGTG
This sequence comes from Tragelaphus eurycerus, assembly GCA_935064755.1. Taxonomy (NCBI): domain Eukaryota; kingdom Metazoa; phylum Chordata; class Mammalia; order Artiodactyla; family Bovidae; genus Tragelaphus; species Tragelaphus eurycerus. The sequence continues at coordinate 28,711 of CAKXYN010000419.1, read as the reverse complement.
ATGGGACCAGATGCCATGATCTTCGTTTTCTGAATGTTGAGCTTTAAGCCAACCTTTTCACTCTCTACTTTCACTTTCATCAAGAGGCTTTTTAGTTCCTCTTCACTTTCTGCCATAAGGGTAGTATCATCTGCATATCTGAGGTTATTGATATTTCTCCCAGCAATCTTGATTCCAGCTTGTGTTTCTTCCAGTCCAGCATTTCTCATGATGTACTCTGCATATAAGTTCAATAAACATGGTGACAATATACAGCCTTGACGTACTCCTGTTCCTATTTGGAACCAGTCTGTTGTTCCATGACCAGTTCTAACTGTTGCTTCCTGACCTGCATACAGATTTCTCAAGAGGCAGATCAGGTGGTCTGGTATTCCCATCTCTTTCAGAATTTTCCACAGTTTATTGTGATCTACACAGTCAAAGGCTTTGGCATAGTCAATAAAGCAGAAATAGATGCTTTTCTGGAACTCTCTTGCTTTTTCCATGATCCAGCGGATGTTGGCAATTTGATCTCTGGTTCCTCTGCCTTTTCAAAAACCAGCTTGAGCATCAGGAAGTTCATGGTTCACATATTGCTGAAGCCTGGCTTGGAGAATTTTGAGCATTACTTTACTAGCGTGTGAGATGAGTGCAATTGTGCAGTAGTTTGAGCACTCTTTGGCATTGCCTTTCTTCGGAATTGGGATGAAAACTGACCTTTTCCAATCTTGTGGCCACTGCTGAGTTTTCCAAATTTGCTGGCATATTGCATGCAACAGTTTCACAGCATCATCTTTCAGGATTTGGAATAGCTCCACTGAAATTCCATCACCTCCACTAGCTTTGTTCGTAGTGATGCTTTCTAAGGCCCACTTGACTTCACATTCCAGGATGTCTGGCTCTAGGTCAGTGATCACACCATCATGATTATCTGGGTCGTGAAGCTCTTTTTTATACAGTTCTTCTGTGTATTCTTGCCACCTCTTCTTAATATCTTCTGCTTCCGTTAGGTCCATACCATTTCTGTCCTTTATCGAGCCCATCTTTGCATGAAATGTTCCTTTGGTATCTCTGATTTTCTTGAAGAGATCCCTAGTCTTTCCCATTCTGTTGTTTTCCTCTATTTCTTTGCACTGATCACTGAAGAAGGCTTTCTTATCTCTTCTTGCTATTCTTTGGAACTCTGCATTCAGATGTTTATATCTTTCCTTTTCTCCTTTGCTTTTCGCTTCTCTTCTTTTTGCAGCTATTTGCAAGGCCTCCCCAGACAGCCATTTTGCTTTTTTGCATTTCTTTTCGTTGGGGATGGTCTTGATCCCTGTCTCCTGTACAATGTCACCAACCTCATTCCATAGTTCATCAGGCACTCTATCTACCAGATCTAGGCCCTTAAATCTATTTCTCACTTCCACTGTATAATCATAAGGGATTTGATTTAGGTCATACCTGAATACCACTTCAGTATTCAGTGTTTAGGTCTTACCTGAATACCACCTGAATACCACTTCAGTATTCTTGCCTTGAGAACCCCATGAACAGTATGAAAAGGCAAAATGATAGGATACTGAAAGAGAAACTCCCCAGGTCAGTAGGGGCCCAATATGCTACTGGAGATCAGTGGAGAAATAGCTCCAGAAAGAATGAAGGGATGGAGCCAAAGCAGAAAGAATACCCAGCTGTAGATGTGTCTGGTGATAGAAGCAAAGTCTGATGCTGTAAAGAACAATATTGCATAGGAACCTGGAATGTCAGGTCCATGAATCAAGGCAAATTGGAAGTGGTCAAACAAGAGATGGCAAGAGTGAATGTTGACATTCTAGGAATTAGCAAACTCAAATGGACTGGAATGGGTGAATTTAACTCAGAGGACCATTATATCTACTACTGTGGGCAGGAATCCCTCAGAAGAAATGGAGTGGCCATCATGGTCAACAAAAGAGTCCGAAATGCAGTACTTGGATGCAATCTCAAAAACGACAGAATGATCTCTGTTCGTTTACAAGGCAAACAATTCAATGTCACAGTAATCCAAGTCTACGCCCCAACCAGTAACGCTGAAGAAACTGAAGTTGAACAGTTCTATGAAGACCTACAAGACCTTTTAGAACTAACACCCAAAAAAGATGTCCTTTTCACTATAGGGGACTGGAATGCAAAAGTAGGAAGTCAAGAAACACCTGGAGTAACAGGCAAATTTGGCCTTGGAATACGGAATGAAGCAGGGCAAAGGCTAACAGAGTTTTGCCAAGAAAATGCACTGGTCATAGCAAATACCCTCTTCCAACAACACAAGAGAAGACTCTATACATGGACATCACCAGATGGTCAACACCGAAATCAGATCGATTATATTCTTTGCAGCCAAAGATGGAGAAGCTCTATACAGTCAGCAAAAACAAGACCAGAAGCTGACTGTGGCTCAGACCATGAACTCCTTATTGCCAAATTCAGACTTAGGGAGATTAAAAGATATAAACTTCCAGTTGCAAAATAAGTGAAGTGCTTAGTGTGGGGAAAATAGTCAATAATAATGTAATATTTTTATATAGTGGCATATTTTAACTAGACTTATTATAAAGATCATTTTGAAATTTACAGAAATACCAAATCATGTCCTGTAACAGGAACTTAACATAATGTTGTAGGTTAGTTACACTTCAAAAACAAACAAACAAGATTATAGATAAATCAGAACAGTAGTTACCAGAGGTAGGAAGGGGAAATCAGATGAAAACAGCTGAAAGTTGTAAACTTAGAGTTATAATATAAATAAGTACTGGGGATATATTATACAGCATGTAAATATAATTAACACTGTTGTATGTTATATATGAAACTTAAGAGTATAAATTTTAAATGTTCTCAACACAAGAAAATTTTTTTTTATTTCTTTAATTTTGTATGTATATGAGATGACAGATGTTCACTAAACTTACCATGATAATCATTTCATGACTGATGTAAGTCAGATCATTATGCTGTACACCTTCAACTGACATAGTGCTGTATGTCAATTATATCTCAATAAAACTGAAAGAGGAAATAGAATAAAAAACACAAACAGAAGAAATCAAAACTCCTTCAATGCCAACATATACATCATTCAAGCAACTTTATTTCCTCCAACCAAAAAATTAAATAAATAATAGCTCACTATAGAGTGAGCACTGACCCTGCATTTATTTCAATAGTATAAATTCTTATGTCTAGGTTTTATAGGCCTAAAGAGATATAAAGCCAATTAGCAAATCAAATATCACAGTAGTGTGTGGTACAGATATGACAAAGATGTTTACATGAGGAAGAACTTCAGAGATAACAAATAAAATGACTAACAATAGTAAATGACCAGTATTAAATATTTTTCAGTGATGTTTCAAATACCAATGTATTTAGCTGTTTTTTTTTTTTTAATACCATTTGCCAAGTACAGAAGTCAAAAACACAGACAAACTCTAATTTCATGGAATTAACCATGAGATCAATTAATTAATATCAGTTGAATAATCCTACAGTTTATTAACATACAATACATTTTATTAGTTTCAAAAGGATACATAAAGCTAGGGTAACTGATAACAGTATTTAATGTAAAAAAAATTATAAAATAAATACTTAAGATCAGTATAAAAATTAACCTGAGTCATCCAGGAGAGGAGCTGAGGAATCTCCATGAAGATCATGGGTGCAATTATGTTAGGCTTGGGTACTAAAGAAATATAAAAGCAAGGGAAATCCCACAAGAAAACATGTAACAAAGAACATGTAATTTCTAGAGTTTCTCTCAAATAATTTATGTTCTCTGGAAGGTCAGAGAATCAAAATTAGCAAGAAATTTTTTTTTAATTAAAAATAAACATACATTATTTTAACTAAAGCAATAATAGGATTAGTGTATTAATAGAAAATACAATATTACAACTCTCAACTCTGTTGAACAAAGTCATGGATATGTGAAATGTCTTGGCCCATGAAATATGAGCAGGGTTAATATGTGAACCTTCCAGGAAGAGGACTGGAGAAGGCATCTTGTGGTTCAGTAGTTTTTTCTTCTCTATATCTACAACCAGCAATATCCTAGACAGATGCTTTTCCTAAAAGATAAATATGAGATAAAGCCAAAACCAACTTGAAGCAGTCATGAACTATAAGCAGGAGTCAATATTTGCATCTATAAACTACTAATTTATTTGACATTGCTTTCTTTTAGCACATCATAGCCTAACCAGTTTAACTGGTGCACACCATCATTTTCCTGGCTCAAGCCCGACCATCAAAATTAGTTATTTCCTTAAATAACAGAAAGAGTTGCAATTTGTAATTTCAGGAAAACAAAACCTCTGATGGAAAAAAAAAAACTTATTGATCATATGTTCCAGTAATTTATGCCATTTACATTCATGTAAATGTATTTAAATTCAATCCTAGTAGACAGCATCCTCTCCCAAAATACTTTATTTTAGTGTAACCCAACTTCACATTCTTGCTTGCAATCAATTGAACAATCTTGGGTAGATTCTTATGTAGTTAAGTTTGTATCAGTGAAAGAGAAAAATTGAAATAATCATTAAATGAAATACAAATTTTAAAATTGCAATGCACCAGCCTTACTGTAAAAGGGATTCTTTGTAAAGGAATAGTGTATTCAAAAGCCAGAACTAATTATTCATACATATTTCTTTAAAAGGCTAACCAATTACAATGCAATGTATTCATTCCATTAAAGTTCTCTTACCTGATTAGCACATAATTGGCATTTGAAAAGAAGGTTCCTTACATAATTGGCCTAAAACAAAAAGAGAGAAAGTAAAGATTTAACACACACACACACACACACACACACACACACACACACACACACACACACACACACACACTTTGAGGTGAGTTGGAAAAATTTTTGAAGCAATAATTTCCATAGGAGAATTTAAAATCTAGTTATATTATAGAGAGTACATAGATGAGCAATTAGAGATTATATACATAACATTTGAAATGGCACAAGGATGGGAGTTTGGAGGGTGAAAATAATCTAGGATTTTATGGAAGAATGTAAGGATTTTGGCATTTAATCATGATGATTTATATGACAATGAGCAAAAGAGTGACATTACTGGTTTGCATGGGTTTGAAAAGACTATGGAAAATGTGTTGAGAATATTCTATAGGGTAGTAAAGGAGAAACTAAGAAGACAGTGGTAAAGATGCTAAAATAATCAAAATAAAGATGAACATATCTTGACTAGGAATAGAAAATTGAAGAAGATGAAAAGGTATTAAATTTAAGTATGATTGAGTCAACAAGTTTTGCTTAAGGGTAGGAGTTATAAAATAATGGGGCCAAAATAAACTTTTTCTTTTAATTTTCTGACAGAAAGAAACTATTTGAGCAGCAGAAAGTAATTTTTTGAAGAATGGAAAGATTAAGATATTGCATTACCCCATGTAGTTTTAGAAACTATTCAGATATCCAAATGTCAATATTTAGAAAGCAATTATACCTATGAGTCAACTTTAAGGATGAGTCTGGACTAGAATTGTTTGTTACTGAGAATTACCAGACTATAGGTGCTAGGTAAAGCAAGGTGAGTGGATGAAAAGGAAGAAAAGAAAACATAATACTTCTATCCTGATAGGATTTTTAATTAAAGGGAGAAAATATAAGAGTAATGAAAAAGAAAAGAGTATTACTAAAGTGAGGTCATTGTTGTTAAGATTAGAACTGAATCTAGGGTAAAAGTGTAGGGTTTGTGCCTCTGAGAAAAGCATGGACACCTCCTCTATATTAAAAATATATAGTTAAAATGTGTTTGGATTCCCTGGTAGCTCAGCTGGTAAAGAATCCTCATGCAACACAGAAGACCTGGGTTCAAACCCTGGGTTGGGAAGATGCCCTGGAGAAGGGAAAGGCTACCCACTCCAGTATTTTGGCCTGGAGAATTCTATGGACTGTATGTATATTAAAAATATATAGTTAAAATGCATAGCCACAATGCAAATGGTGGATAAGGGGAAATCTGTTTGAAGTTCTATTCTCAAAGAGCTTCACACACTTTTCAGATAATTAAGATTTAAGGTCAACAGCTCAGAATAAAAATGATGAAGGTGTTGATTTGCATTTCTCTGATAATGAGTGATGTTGAGCATCTTTTCATGTGTTTGTTAGCCATCTGTATGTCTTCTTTGGAGAAATGTCTATTAAGTTCTTTGGCCCATTTTTTGATTGGGTCGTTTATTTTTCTGGAATTGAGCTGTAGAAGTTGCTTGTATATTTTTGAGATTAGTTGTTTGTCTGTTGCTTCATTTGCTATTATTTTCTCCCATTCTGAAGGCTGTCTTTTCAGCTTGCCTATAGTTTCCTTTGTTGTGCAGAAGCTTTTAAGTTTGATTAGGTCCCATTTGTTCATTTTTGATTTACCATTACACGCCAGTCAGAATGGCTGCGATCCAAAAGTCCACAAGCAATAAATGCTGGAGAGGGTGCGGAGAGAAGGGAACCCTCTTACACTGTTGGTGGGAATGCAAACTAGTACAGCCACTATGGAGAACAGTATGGAGATTCCTCAAAAAACTGGGAATAGAACTGACTTATGACCCAGCAATCCCACTGCTGGGCATACACACTGAGAAATCCAGAATTGAAAGAGACACGTGTACCCCAATGTTCATAGCAGCACTGTTTACTATAGCCAGGACGTGGAAGCAACCTAGATGTCCATCCACAGATGAATGGATAAGCAAGCTGTGGTACATATACACGATGGAGTATTACTCAGCCATTAAAAAGAATACATTTGAATCAGTTCTAATGAGGTGGATGGAACTGGAGCCTATTATACAGAGTGAAGTAAGCCAGAAATAAAAACACAAATACAGTATACTAACGCATATATATGGAATTTAGAAAGATGGTAACAATCACCCTGCTTATGAGACAGCAAAAGAAACACTGATGTATAGAACAGACTTTTGGACTCTGGGACCGGGAGAGGGTGGGATGATTGGGGAGAATAGCATTGAAATATGTATAATATCATATCTGAAACGAGTCAGTCCAGGTACGATGCCCTATAACAGATGCCTGGGACTGGAGCACTGGGATGACCTGGAGGGATGGTGTGGGAAGGGGGGAGGGAGGAGGGATCAGGATGGGGAACATGTGTATTCTGGTGGTGGATCCATCTCGATGTATAGTAAAAGTAATACAATATTGTAAAGTTAAGCAAAATAAAAAAAAAAATGATGAAGGTGATTTGAGAACTTTAAGAAGGCAGAATTCAGTATGAAACAGTCATATAAAAGACAGTAACAGAGCAGACATTTGGGAATATACTATAATTTCCAGGTAGCATGGAAGTCACACCTAATGGTAGTGAATGTGAAGGGAAAAAGTCACCATCTTTGTGTTTTTCCTCAATCGTTAAGTGTATAAATGCTAGTATGGAGTGTGTAAAGAGCTGTATTTAACCAGAGTGTGATCTGAAGAAATAAATGTGAAGAAAAAATAAGGGGGAAAGAAAAAAAGGGGATGGGAGTTAAAGGGAAATAAAAACCAACAATGGACAATGGAATTTAAGCTGGATCAGGAGAAACGTGAGTAAATTTGACAGTGAATATAGTTTTCAGACAAATGAAACTGAATATATTAATGAGGGTTAAGAAGTTTGAAACTTGAGTGTGAAGTCCCATCCCTCTCATTGGCATTTAACTTTCCCATAACTGGCTTCTTTCAGCAAGGATGTATAACTATTTTACTGTGTGGTTTCGGCTGCAGAAACATTTTGCTTTCAAATGTAGATAAGTCTGTGGAAATCCATCACTGCAAGTATTCCTCAGCAAATAATGCATGGAGGGTAGTAGAACTTCTTCACCTTGTGTTAATACTACGACACTGGGGTGTTTCACACAGTGTCCAGAGGCCTCCCCCCACCACCCCTTCAGTGGAACTAAGTTGGCGTTTACATTGGAGGACACAGAACATTTCCTGGACCTTTATTAAGAAGACATATGAAGGCCAGGTAATAATAGGAGTCTAGTCTCCATTTTCTCACTGTTTTGTTTTTTTGTTTCTTTTTTTATTTACCACAAAGTATTCAATGTAATTCACTGCATATATATTTTTGATCATATTTTTCTTATGAAAGTAGTCATAAAACAAACATGATCAAAAATACATATTAATTTATAATTAAACTATAATTTATTTTAATTGGAGAATAATTACTTTACAATATTGTGATGGTTTTTGTCATACATCAACATGAATTGGCCACAGATATACATGTGTCCCCCAATCCTGAATCTACCCCCATGTCCCTCCCCACCCCATCCCTCTGGTTTGTCCCAGAGCGTGAGATTTGGGTGCCCTACTTCATGCATTGAACTTGCGTTGGTCATCTATCTTACATATGATTATGTACATGTTTCAGTACTATTCTCTCAAATAATCCCACTCTCGCTTTTTCCCGCCAAGTCCAAAAGTCTGTTCTTTACATCTGTGTCTCCTTTGCTGCCCTACATGTAGGATTATTCAGATTTAAATTGAAAAAAGTAGGGAAAACCACTGAACCATTCAGGTATGACCTAAATCAAGTCTCTTATGATTATACAGTGGAAGTAACAAATAGATTCAAGAGATTAGATCTGATAGAGTACCTGAAGAACTATGGACAGAGGTTTGTGACATTGTACAGGAGGCAGTGATCAAAGCCATCCCCATGGAAAAGAAATGCAAAAAGGCAAAATGGTTGTCCGAGGAGGCCTTACAAATAACTGAGAAAAGAAGAGAAGCAAAAGGCAAAGGAGAAAAGGGAAGATATATCCATTTGAATGAAGAGTTCCAAAGAAGAGCAAGGAGAGATAAGAAAGCCTTCCTCAGTGATCAGTGCAAAGAGATAAAAAAAAAACAATAGAATGGGAAAGACTAGAGATATCTTCAAGAAAATTAGAGAACTGACTGACTGACTGATTGGCTGAAGGGAACATTTCATGCAAAGATGGACTCAATAAAGTACAGAAATGGTAGGGACCTAACAGAAGCAGAAGATATTAAGAAAAGGTGGCAAGAATACACAGAAGAAATGTACAAAAAAGATCTTCATGACCCAGATAACCATGATAGTGTGATCACTCACCTAGAACCAGACATCCTGGAATGTGACATCAAGTGGGCCTTAGGAAACATCACTACGAACAAAGCTAGTGGAGGTGATGGAATTCCAGTTGAGTTATTTCAAACCCTAAAAGATGAAGCTATGAAAGTATTGCACTCAATATGCCAGCAAATTGGAAAAACTCAGCAGGGGCCACAGGACTGGAAAAGGTCAGTTTTCATTCCAAGCCCAAAGAGGAAATGCCAAAGAATATTCAAACTACCACATAAATGCACTCATCTCACACTGGTGGGCTGCTGTCTATGGGGTCGCACAGAGTTGGACACAACTGAAGTGACTTAGCAGCAGCAGCAGCAGCACACTCTAGCAAAGTAATGCTAAAAATTCTCCAAGCAAGGCTTCAACAGTACATGAACCGAGAACTTGCAGATGTTCAAGATGGATTTAGAAAAGTCTGAGAAACCAGAGATCAAATTGCCAACATCCATTGGATCATAGAAAAAGAAAGAGAGGTCCATAAAAACATATACTTCTGCTTTATTGACTTTGCCAAAGCCTTTGACTATGTGGATCAGAACAAACAGTGGAAAATTCTTCAAGGGATAGGAATACCAGACCGCCTTACCTGCCTCCTGAGAATTCTGTATGCAGGTCAAGAAGCAACAGTTAGAACCAGACATGGAACAATCGACTGCTTCAAAATTGGGAAAGGAGTACGTCAAGACTGTACAGTGTCACCCTGCTTATTTAACTTCTATACAGAGTACATCATGTGAAATGCTGGGCTGGATGAAGCACAAGCTGGAATCAAGATTGCTGGGAGAAATATCAGTAACCTCAGAAATGCAGAGGACACCACCCTTATGGCAGAAAGAGAAGAGAAACTAAAGAGCCTCTTGATGAATGTGAAAGAGGAGAGTGAAAAAGCTGGCTTAAAATCTCACATTCAAAACACTAAGATCATGACATCAAGTCCTGTCACTTCATGGCAAATAGACAGGAAAACAACAGAATCAGTGACAGGCTTTCTTTTCTTGGCCTCCAATATCACTGCAGATGGTGACTGCAGCCATGAAATTAAAAGTTGCTTGCTCCTTGGAAGAAAAGCTATGACCAACCTAGACAGCACATTAAAAAGCAGAGACATCACTTTACTGACAAAAGTACATCTTGTCAAAGCTATGGTTTTTCCAGTAATCATATATGGGTGTGAGGGTTGGACTATAAAGAAAGCTGAGTGCAGAAGAATTGATGCTTTTGAACTGTGGTATTAGAGCAGACTCTTGAGAGTCCCTTGGACTGCAAAAGATCCAACTAGTCCATCCTAAAGGAAATAGTCCTGAATCTTCATTGGAAGGACTGATGCTGAAGCTGAAACTTCAATATTTTGGCCACCTGATGCAAAGAACTGATTCCCAGGAAAAGACTGATTCTGGGAAAGAATGAAGGCAGGAGGAGAAGGGGACGACAGAGGATGAGATGGTTGGGTGGCATCACTGAATCAATGAACATGAGTTTGAGCAAGCTCCGGGAGTTGGTGACGGACAGGGAAGCCTGGCAGGCTGTAGTCCATGAGGTCGCAAAGAGTCGGACACGACTGAGTGACTGAACTGAACTGAACTGATATATGTACCACAGCTTCTTTACCCATTCAACTATCAGTGGACATCTAGGTTGCTTCCCTGTCCTAGCTATTGCAAATAATGCTACCGTGAACATTGAGGTCGTATGTCTTTTTCAATTTTGGTTTTCTCAGAGTATATGACTAGTAGTAGAATTTCTTGTTCATTTGATAGTTTTATTCCTAGTTTTTTAAGGAATCTCCATTGTGGCTGTATCAATGTACCTTCCCACCAACAGTGCAATAGGATTCCCTTTCTCCACATCCTCTCCAGCCCTTGTTGTTTATGGCTTTTTTGATGATGACAATTTCAATCTTTATTCCCTGGACCTTGTGGTCCTGGCTATGGGAATATCTGTGCCTTATAATGGATGATGATTGAGAGCTTATACAGCCTCCCCCAAAATTGCCCCTACCCTGCAATGTATTGTCACCAAGGGACACTGATTCTCAGTCCTCAAAAGTCCATTCCACTGTTTTATCAGACCAGCTGCTTCACTGCCACACTTCATTTCCTGTGCAATGAGTCCCTTCTCCAGAAGCAGTGTGTGTGGTACACCATGATGATAGATAAGACATCTATGCATCTAGGCATGCTAGTTTTAATAGAAGCATTGCTTGCAGGAAAGGGAAATCTGTTTCCAGGTTAAATAACCATACCAGAATCTGTACTTTTATTGGCCAGATTCATCCAAATTAGTCCTGCCATTCAGTGCCTATTGCACCGGGGATTGGTCCAGTACAATAAAAGGGACCAATAAACCCTTGGCCTCTATAACCATGAGAAACACTTGCCCTGCATCTAGTTTGCCACTTTGATTACTATCATTGTCTAGAAAAAGTATGCTTACTTCATTGAAAGGAAAGGCACTTCACTTTTGTTGAAAATCACTTGATCATATATTGGAGAGTCCCTAAATCCCCTGGGCTATAGATTCTCTTTCAATGTTCTATTGACATATTCCATAAAACTTTGTTATAATTACTTTTCTATGGCTTTATAGTCAGTTTGTGATCAGGAGCTTGATGCCTTTAACTTTGGTCTGCTTTTTCAAGATGATTTTGGCCATGCAGTGTCCCTTAAGATTTCACATGTATTGTAGAGTATATTTTTCTATTTCTGTAAACATGACACCAGAATTTTGATAGGACTGAGTTGAATCTGTAGGTCACTTTGATTAGTGTTTTCATTTAGCAATGTTAATATTTCAATCCATGACATGAAATGTCTTTCCATTATTAATTTCCTTTAATTTCTTTCAGTAGGAGTTAGTAGTTTTCAAAGTACAGGTCTTTTGCCTCATTGGTTATGTTTACCCATAAGAATTTTATTCCTTTTGTGTCATTCATTGCTATTGTCTATAAAAACACATGCTTTTTTTTTTTTTTTTTACATTGAATTGTAGCTTTCAACTTTGCTGAATTCATTTGTTATTGATTCTGAAAGTGAATGTGCATGTGTTTCTGTGTGCATGTGATCTTTAGGAATTTCTACATACAAGTTCATGTCACCTTCACACAGAGATAATTTTACTTTTCCTTCCTGTTATGCATGCCTTTGTATTTCTTTTTCTTGCCTAATTGCTCTGACGAGGAATTCCCATTCCATGTTTCTTGAAGTGGCAAAAATAGACATCCTTCTTGTGTTCATAATTTTATAGAAAAATATTTTCAGACTTTATTGAGTATGATGTCACCTGTGGGTTTTTCATGGCCTCTATTGTATTAAAATTTCTTTGTTTTCCCACTCTTTTGGGTACTTTTGTCATGAAAGGATGTTGAATTTTTTAAATGCTTTTTCTGCTATAATTGTAATGATCATGTGTTTATTTTTCCATCTTTTTTTAATGTGGAGTGTTACATTAATCAGTTTTTATATAATAAACCATCTTAGATTCTAACAATAAATCCCATTTGGTTATTATTCAAAATACGTTTAATATGTTGCTAAATTCTATTTGATGGTATTTTGTTAAAGATAATTCTAGGCATTCATGAGGACATTCATCTGTAGCTTCCTTTTTTTGTATTTCATTGTCTGGCTCTTGTATCAGGGTACCACTACTGACCTCGTGGAATGAGTTAGAAAGTGTTCTTTCTTCATTTTCAAAAACATTTGGAAATGATTTTGTTAACTAATATTTATGCTTGGTAGAATTCAACAGTGAAAAATTTCACAATGTTGTTCTTTGTTAGACATTCTTTTGGATTACTGATTTAATCTTCCTATTAGTTTCATGTCTATTCAGATTTTCTATTGCTTCATGGTTCAGTTTTGGTGGGAGAATTTCCAGGAATTTGTCCATATCCTCTGAATTATCAAATATGCTAATGTAAAATTTGGCATAGTATCTTCATACAATTATTTTTATTTCAGTCAATTCAGGAGTAATGCCCACACATTCATTTCTTATTTTATTTTTTTGTCCCGGTCGTGCAGCTTGAAATATTTTACTTCTTGGATCAGGGATTGAATCTGGGCTTCTACAGTGAAAGCACTGAGTCCTAACCAGTCACGTATTTCTTTCATTTCTTATTTTAATATTTTAGTCTTCTCTCTTTTTTCTTAGTCAATGTAATTAAAGCTCTCAATGTTGTTGATCTTTTCCAAGAACCAACTTTTGTTGATTTGTATATTATTTTTTCTGTCCTTAATTATTTCAGTCAGTTCAGTTCAGTCGCTCAGTCATTATGTATCTCTGCTCTAATCTCCATTGTTTCATTCTGTTTGATAGATTTGCATTCAGTTTTCCCAACTTTTCCTAATTCTTTAATATGCAAAATGAGGTTCTCGATAAGCTAGATTTAAAATAGTATTTTATTTGAGCTAAATAAACTGGCTTCTCAATTACATATGTCCGGTCCCATCACTTCATGGGAAATAGATGGGGAAACAGTGGAAACAGTGTCAGCCTTTATTTTTCTGGGCTCCAAAATCACTGCAGATGGTGACTGCAGCCATGAAATTAAAAGACGCTTACTCCTTGGAAGGAAAGTTATGACTAACCTAGATAGCATATTCAAAAGCAGAGACATTACTTTGCCAACAAAAGTTCATCTAGTCAAGGCTATGGTCTTTCCTGTGGTCATGTATGGATGTGCGAGCTGGACTGTGAAGAAGGCTGAGTGCTGAAGAATTGATGCTTTTGAACTGTGGTGTTGGAGAAGACTCTTGAGAGTCCCTTGGACTGCAAGGAGATCCAAGCAGTCCATTCTGAAGGAGATCAGCCCTGGGATTTCTTTGGAAGGAATGATGCGAAAGCTGAAACTCCAGTATTGTGGCCACCTCATGCGAAGAGTTGACTCATTGGAGAAGACTCTGATGCTGGGAGGGATTGGGGGCAAGAGGAGAAGGGGACGACAGAGGATGAGATGGCTGGATGGCATCACTGACTCGATGGACGTGAGTCTGGGTGACCTCCGGGAGTTGGTGATGGAAGGGAGGCCTGGAGTGCTGCAATTCATGGGGTCATAAACAGTCAGACACAACTGAGCGACTGATCTGATCTGAGTATGACATCAGAAGGGATCAGTATGCACAATGCACGTATGCACAAAGACAGGAAATATTTTTGTTTATCACATATTGAAATGTGGTATAAATGAAAAAATGCTTTATTCCCAGACACAAAACAGTGTGTGCACTGCCCAGACCAAGAGTATCCAAACAGTGAGAGAAATCACTGCCTCCCTAAAATTGTGACCTTCTTGGCCTTCAAGGATTCCTTAGGGATGTCACTGGCCTGCATAACTCTGTAATTCTGGGTCATTACAGCTGTGGTTTGGGGGGGGGGGGCGTGAAACACTGAGACATCCCCATAGTCAAGGCCAATAACTGGGGTCTCAGTTATGTCCTACTCATCTCCCTCCTGCACTTCCTCTGCTGCTTACCCTTCACTGCCCATCCCAACAAAGCTACCTGCATCCTCAGACAAATTACATTTGGAGCTGTGTTTACAGTGGCTATTTCAGCCAAAACCCTGACTGTGATTCTGGCATTCAAGGCCGGGTAACCAGGAAAAACCATGAGACAATAGCTGGTAACAGAAGTTTCTAACTATGTCATTCCCATGTGCTCCCTCATCCAAGTGGTTATCTGTGAAGTCTGACTGGGCATCTCTCCCCCTTTCCTTGAGATGGACACTCCTTCTGAGCCTAAGGAGCTCTTCATCATGTGTAATAAGGGTTCAGTCACTGTCTACTACTGTGTCCTGGATACCCCGGCTCCTTAGCCTTGGGGACCTTCTCTCTTGGCTTTCCTGGCCAGGACCCTACGTGACACCTTCAGTGTAGCCACATCTTGACCTTTAGCTTGCTGGTGTTCTTCAGTGTCTGGGTCACCTTCATCCCAGTCTACCACAGCACCAAGGGCAAGGTCATAGTGTCCATAGAGATCTTTCCCATCTTGGCATCCAGTGCTGGGCTACAAGGCTGCATCTTTGCCCCAAAGTGCTATATTATTCTCCTAAAACCTGATAAGAATTCTTTGAAAAGTTTAAGGTATAAATTAGGTTCCAAGGGAAATAGGCATTCTTGGATTCTTTTCTCCTGAGTCTCTATCACATTTTTGGCCTTGATCAAAGAATCATTCAGAAAAAAATGATATCCTATTTATTCATTCAAATGTTGTTAAACATAAAAACTACTTCACCTCTATTTATCAAGTGACTCTGCTCTCTTTTTGAGTCCATAAACTACACTCAGGGCTTCCCTGGTGGCTCAGACAGTAAAGCATCTGCCTGCAATACAGGAGACCTGGGTTCAATCTCTGGGTCAGGAAGATCCCTGGAGAAGGAAATGGCAGTGCACTCCAGTACTCTTGCCTGGAAAATTTCATGGATGGAGGAGCCTGGTAGGCTACAGTCCAAGGGACTGCAAAGAGTCACACACAACCGAGCAACTTCATTCACTTCACTCAAACTACACCCAGTCATCAAGACATAGATAGGTATTCTATCACAGATTACTTACTTTCCTCAAAGCTTTTAGTATTGATCTAATGATTTATACATTAACTCATCCTTATTGCCTCAACTACTCTACTATCTCACAATATTTAAATGCTATTTAGAATGTCTTTTACTGTACCTTCTGTATTTTGTTTCTTCAATTGTCAGTTGTGTAAAAATTCATATTTGGATAAAATATTCAGTTAAATCATGATTTTCTCAAGTGTTACTGCAACTCTTTTAGAGTTTTGAAATTCTAAATTAATGTAATATACTAATTTAAAATGAAACAAAAATAAAAGACTTATTTTTGAATGAAAATTTAGCCAATTTTTAATATTTCTAATGTATTTTCCTCATCCTCTTAAATCAGAGTTTTCCCATTTACTTGAAATGATAATTTTATCAAGTACTAAGGAACTCAATTTCTTATATAAAATTCAGTTCAGTTCAGTCACTCAGTTGTATCTGACTCTGCAACCCCATGAATCACAGCACACCAGGCTTCCTTGTCCAACACCAACTCCCGGAGTTCACTCAAACTCACATCCACCGAATCAGTGATGCCATGCAGCCATCTCATCCTCTGTCGTCCCCTTCTCCTCCAGCCCCCAATCCCTTCCAGCATCAGGGTCTTTTCCAATGAGTCAAATCTGCATGAAGTGGCCAAAATATTGGAGTTTCAGCTTCAGTCCTTCCAATGAACAACCAGGACTGATCTCCTTTAGAATGGACTGGTTGGATCTCCTTGTAGTCCAAGGGACTCTCAAGAGTCTTCTCCAACACCACAGTTCAAAAGCATCAATTTTTCGGTGCTGAGCTTTCTTCACAGTCCAACTCTCACATACATACATGACCACTGGAAAAACCATAGCCTTGACTAGACAGACCTTTGTTGGCAAAGTAATACCAATGCTTTTCAATATGCTATCTGTTGGTCATAACTTTTCCTTCAAGGAGAAAGCGTCTTTTAATTTCATGGCTGCAATTACCATCCTCAGTGAATTGGGAGCCCAAAACATAAAGTCTGACACTGTTTCCACTGTTTCCCCATCTATTTCCCATGAAGTGATGACACCAGATGGCATGATCTTCGTTTTCTGAATGATGAGCTTTAAGCCAACTTTTTCACTCTCCACTTTCACTTTCATCAAGAGGCTTTTTAGTTCCTCTTCACTTTCTGCCATAAGGGTGGTGTCATCTGCATATCTGAGGTTATTATATTTCTCCCAGCAATCTGATTCCAGCTTGAGCTTCCTCCAGCCCAGTGTTGCTCATGATGTACTCTGCATAGAAGTTAAATAAGCAGGGTGACAAATACAGCCTTGACATACTCCTTTTTCAATTTGGAACCAGTCTCTTGTTCCATGTCCAGTTCTAACTGTTGCTTCCTGACCTGCATACAGGTTTCTCAAGAGGCAGATCAGGTGGTCTGATATTCCCATCTCTTTCAGAATTTTCCACAGTTGATTGTGATCCACACAGTCAAAGGCTTTGGCATAGTCAATAAAGCAGAAATTGATGTTTCTCTGGAACTCTCTTGCTTTTTTGATGATCCAGCAGATGTTGGCAATTTGATCTCTGGTTCCTCTGCCTCTTCAAAAACCAGCTTGAACATGAGGAAGTTTACGGTTCACGTATTGCTGACGCCTGGCTTGGAGAATTTTGATCATTACTTTACTAGTGTGTGAGATGAATGCAACTGTGCAGTAGTTTGAGCATTCTTTGGCATTGCCGTTCTTTGGGATTGGAATGAAAACTGACCTTTTCCAGTCCTGTGGCCACTGCTGAGTTTTCCAAATTTGCTGGCATATTGAGTGTAGCACTTTCACAGCATCATCTCTCAGGATTTGAAATAGCTCAGGTGCAATTGTATCACCTCCACTAGCTTTGTTCACAGTGATGCTTTCTAAGGCCCACTTGACTTCACATTCCAGGATGTCTGGCTCTAGGTCAGTGATCACACCATCGTGATTATCTGGGTCATGAAGATCTTTTTTGTACGTTTATTCTGTGTATTCTTGCCATCTCTTAATATCTTCTGCTTCTGTTAGATCCATACCATTTCTGTCCTTTATCGAGCCCATCTTTGCATGAAATGTTCCTTTGGTATCTCTAATTTTCTTGAAGAGAACTCTAGCCTTTCCCATTCTGTTGTTTTCCTCTATTTCTTTGCACTGATTGTTGAGGAAAGCTTTCTTATCTGTCCTTGCTATTCTTTGGAACTCTGCATTCAGATGCTTATATCTTTCTTTTTCTCCTTTGCCCTTCTTTTCACAGCTTTTGTTTTTCCCCCTCCTTTCTCTTCTTTTCACAGCTATTTGTAAGGCCTCCTCAGATAGCCATTTTGCTTTCTTGCATTTCTTATCCATGGGGATGGTCTTGATCCCTGTCTCCTGTACAATGTCTCAAACCTCTGTCCATAGTTCATCAGGCACTCTGTCTATCAGATCTAGCCCCTAAGATCTATTTCTCACTTGCACTGTGTAATCATAAGGGATTTGATTAGATCATACTTGAATGGTCTGGTGGTTTTCCCTACTTTCTTCAATTTAAGTCTGAATTTGGCAATAAGGAGTTCATGATCTGAGCCACAGTCAGCTCCCGGTAATGTAAAAATTACCTATATATGAATAAAGATATGGCAAATAAAGGAAAGGTTGATGGATTTTATCTGAAACTTTTAAGCAAAATCAATTGTTATTAAGAAAATAATAATGTATGAAATCAGATTTAATACAGCATTTAACAGAAAAAAAAACCTCACTTGAGTAGATATCTCCTCTTTGAGTGTAAGAACTAGAGGAAAGAAATGTAAATTCAAATCAGTAAGTAAAACCTCAGCCTCATTTATCCTATTGATTTAATATAAAAATGAAGACCAATCAAGGAAAATGTAAATTGAGTTTTCTAGTGAAAGAGTCAGTGCCTAGGCAGGTTGATAAGAGGTCCGGGGTTCCCCAAAGAGAGAGGGGTCTGGAATTCTCAAGGAGGAGGAAAGGACAAAATTTTTTTTTCCTCAACATTCCTAAGTCTTAGTAACATAAAACATTTTTATCTTTAAGCATGGAACTGATGATTATACAACAAACAATTCATTTCAAACTCTGTGCTAAGGATTATATAACAACAATGTATCCTGCTTGAGGACAGTTTCTTCTTCCTGAAAACATTCTGGCTAATCCTGTTATTTTAAAATGTAAATTATGGGAGTGGGTCTAGTAAGATCTTTACAGATCAGATCAGTTCAGTCCAGTCACTCAGTTGTATCCACTCTTGCAACCCCATGAATCGCAGCACACCAGGCCTCCCTGTCCATCACCAACTCCCAGAGTTCACTCAGACTCACTATCATCGAGTCAGTGATGCCATCCAGCCATCTCATCCTCTGTCATCCCCTTCTCCTCCTGCCCCTATCCCTTCCAGCATCACAGTCTTTTCCAATGAGTCAACTCATCGCATGAGGTGGCCAAAGTACTGGAGTTTGAGCTTTAGCATCATTTCTTCCAAAGAAATCCCAGGGCTGATTCCCTTCAGAATGGACTGGTTGGATCTCCTTGCAGTCCTAGGGACTCTCAAGAGTCTTCCCCCACTTCCAAGATCTTTACAACCTCCAGACATTCTTTTGATTCATTGTAATAACTAATTTAAATGACCTAAATCAAGTCCCTTATGATTATGCAGTGGAAGTGAGAAATAGATTTGAGGGACTAGATCTGATAGAATGCCTGATGAGCTATGGAATGAGGTTCATGACATTGTATAGGAGACAGGGATCAAGACCATCCCCATGGAAAAGAAATGCAAAAAAAGCAAAATGGCTGTCTGGGGAGGCCTTACAAATAGCTGTGAAAAGAAGAGAAGCAAAAAGCAAAGGAGAAAAGGAAAGAAATAAGCATCTGAATACAGAGTTCCAAAAAATAGCAAGGAGAAATAAGAAAGCCTTCCTCAGCAATCAATGCAAAGACACAGAGGAAAACAACAGAATGGGAAAGACTAGAGATCTCTTTAAGAAAATTAGAGATACCAAGGGAAAATTTAATGCAAAGATGAGCTCGATAAAGGACAGAAATGGTATGGACGTAACAGAAGCAGAAGATATTAAGAAGAGGTGGCAAGAACACACAGAAGAACTGCACAAAAAAGATCTTCATGACCCAGATAACCAGGATGGTGTGATCACTGACATAGGCCAGACATCCTGGAATGTGAAGTCAAGTGGGCCTTAGAAAGCATCACTGCAAACAAAGCTAGTGGAGGTGATGGAATTCCACTTGAGCTATTTCAAATCCTGAAAGATGATGCTGTGAAAGTGCTGGACTCAATATTTCAGCAAATTTGGAAACCTCATTGACTGAACTGCATAACTATTAAAAAGTATATAACTCCCTTGCTAACACTAGTGAATGGGGCACTCTCCATATCCCTTCTGATGTCTGTGTCAGAAGCTTTCTCTATCTCTTTTATACTTTCAATTCAGTTCAGTTCAGTCACTCAGTCGTGTCCAACTCTTTGTGACCCCATGAATCCCAGCACGCCATGCCTCCCTGTCCATCACCAACTCTCGGATCACTCAAACTCACATCCATCGACTCAGTGATGCCATCCAGCCATCTCATCCACTGTCGTCCCCTTCTCCTCCTGTCCCCAATCCCTCCCAGCATCAGAGTCTTTTCTAATGAGTCAACTTTTTGCATCAGGTGGCCAAACAACTGAGTTTCAGCTTTAGCATCATTGCTTCCAAAGAAATCCCAGGGCTTATCTCCTTCAGAATGGATTGGTTGGATCTCCTTGCAGTCCAAGGGACTCTCAAGAGTCTTCTCCAACACCACAGTTCAAAAGCATCAATTCTTCAGAGCTCAGCCTTCTTCACAGTCCAACTCTCACATCCATACATGACCACAGGAAAAACCAGAGCCTTGACTAGATGAACCTTTGTTGGCAAAGTAACGGCTCTGTTTTTCAATATGCTATCTAGGTTGGACATAACTTTCCTTTCAAGGAGTAAGCATCTTTTAATTTCATGGCTGCAGTCACCATCTGCAGTGATTTTATACTTTAATAAAACTTTATTACACAAAAGCTCTGAGCAATCAAGCCTCCTCTCTGGCCCCAGATTTAATTCTTCTACTCTGGAGGCCAAGAATCCTGGAGTCTTTCGTGGTTCAGCAACAGCCTTTGACTATGAAACATGAATATGATGATGGACATTGCAAGGAGATGCTGATGAAAGGTCAGATACATCAAAGATGAATTTCTCAAGGTTTGCACCACTTTCCTTTTCTTCAGCATGAATGTTGCCTTTCTTTACTGTGTTTTCTAGAGTCTTTCTTGGATCTTCTTCCTCTCTTCTTCCCTGGCAATCCCATCTGTCCTCAAGGCTAGTGGCAGTCTCTCCTCTGCTTTCTTCACAATCTGCTTCTGTTTCTTGTCATCTCCAGAATTTTCCTGATTCCTAAAGAGAGGTTGTCAGAGAACCAGGTCTGTTTCTGGGCTCATCTATCCACCCTTATAATGGTCAAAGGATTTATCAGAACTACTTGGTGCAACCGTGTTAAGGTATTTGTAAAATACAAAGGACATACAAGTTCTCCTTCACTGCTGCAACCTGTAGTCCTCGCAGTCTCATGATCTCCAAGGTGGTCTCCTCTTGGATGTAACTGAACTCACTGTCAGCCTGGGAAATTATTCTTGTCACTGACCTCTGGAATATGCAGTTCCAGATACAATGTAGATACAAGCCTTGGGTAGCTAGAGCTGAAGCCAGTTTTCTGCTTGACCTAGCATAGTCTCATAACAGAAGAAACACCTCTGTGAAGTCAAGGCATATTTCTTGAGCTTTCTTTTTAAAATTAAAATATGTAGTTTGAGTAAAGTGAGGGACAAACACTGACGTCCAAGGTGAATGTCTCAGCCTATTGTGATATTCTATCATTTTTCTATCCTGGATAAATGTGCCATCACAATCAACTACAGAGTTTCTAAAACTCAGATTTCTGGACTTCAACCTACATAGGTCTTAGGCGGGAGTGGAGAATTTTCATTTCTAAGAGGTTCCTAGTTGATGTTGATAATACTAGTACAGGTATTAGACATTGAGAAAAGGATTTAGGAACATTACAAAGCTGGTATGAGACAAGGAGAAAAATCTGAAGATTATTATCCAAACCCAGGCCAATTTAGAAATTGGTAAATTTTTAAATCTTTTATTCTTGGTATAATGAAAATCCATCCACTAACCATACTTATGCAAGATGTCATCTTTTGAATGACCTCCTCTAATAGATTAACAATGATGGTTTAAGATTCCTAATCCTTTCTCCATTAATTCAGGTATGAGATTCTAGTCACAATGATCCAATTAGATCCAATTGGATCAATTAGATCCCATTGGATCCAATGATCCAATAAATCTGGTCAGCTAACCAGAACTATTCATATATATATACATATATATATATACATATATATATATATAACTGCTAAGTCACTTCAGTCGTGCCCGACTCTGTGCGACCCCACAGACGGAAGCCCACCAGGCTCCCCTGTCCCTGGGATTCTCCAGGCAAGAACACTGGAGTGAGTTGCCATTTCCTTCTTCAATGCATGAAAGTGAAAAGTGAAAGTGAAGTCGCTCATTCCTGTACGACTCTTAGTGACCCCATGGACTGGAGCCTACCATGCTCCTCCGTCCATGGGATTCTCCAGGCAAAACTACTGGGGTGGGGTGCCATTGCCTGCCCCTATATATATCTATATATATCTATATATAGATATATATATTCATATATAAATCTATTGTAAGAATTGACTCAGAGTTCCGGTTAAGATGGCGGAGGATTAGGACAGGGAATACGCTTTCTCCTCCACAAATTCATCAAAGGGACATCTGGGCGCCGAGTAAATTCCACAAACAGCTTCGGAGTGCTGGCGGAGGACGTCGGACACCCAGAAAAGCAACTCACTGCCTTTTAAAGGAGGTAGGAAAGAATATAGAAGCCAGAGAGAGACAAAGAGGGAGGGGCGGACCTCTGTCCGGGGAAGGGAGTCTTAAAAAGAGAAGTTTCCAAACACCAGGAAACACTCTCCCTGCGGAAACTGCGCCAAACCTGGGAAACACGGAGACTATCATAACAGGGAGGAGAACAGTTGAGCAATTAGAACCCACAGACTGCGGGCCCTACGGTAACTTCCGCAGCGGAGAAGCACCGCTGCAAACGCCCGCATCTGCCATTGGGGAGCCGGGGCTGGGCAGGGAGATGCCTTGGCCGTTCCCACGCGGCACGCTCCCCTGCCGGCGCTCCCCGAGGGACGCTCCCCCGCGGGACTCTCCCCCACTGGACGCTCCCCCGCCGGCCACTCCCGCGCAGGCGTGCCCCCGCCCGCTGTGCCGGCGGCTCCCACGAGGGCCACCCCATCCCCTCCCCCCACCCGCCCGCCCGCCATTCCCGTCGCCGACCCCTCCCCCTCTGCGGGCCTCAGCGCAGACTGCGTTCGCCTGATTGTCTGGAGTGCTGCCTAACTGGAGTAGTTTGGGCCAGCAATCCAGATTGTGCAGCGCTGACCACACAAGTGGCCGGCCTTGGCCCAGAACACCGCCGAACCGTGCACAGAACAAAGGACTATACAGACCAACTACAGAGAAAGGGGCCTATAGATCTTGAGAAATTTAAGCCGGAACAAGGAACTAGCCGAAAATGAACTGAACCCACAACAATAATAGAGAAACTCTTATATATATTGTTACTATTTTTACCATCATTATTTCCTTTTTTTTTTCTTTTCTTTTTTTAATATATATATATTTTTTAAATTTTTATTATTTTTTAATTGGAAAAAGGAAAACAAAAATTTTTTTTCCTTTTAATTTTTTTTTTTGTTGTTGTTTGTTTTGTTTTGTTTCTTTTATTTTTTTTTTTTTTTATCCTCTAGTACTTCTTTAATCTCCACGTTTAGATATAACTTTTGCGACCCTGGTTTTTTTTTTTTTTTTTTCTTTTTTCCTTTTTGTCCTTTGCTTTTTTCCTTTCATTTTTCCTTTTCTTTACTGATTACTGACTAGATCTGTCTCTCTCCTTCACACTCCCTCCTTTTATCCTCCTGACCACCTCTGTCTCCTTCCTCCCTTTTTCCTTCTCTGTATAATTCCGTGAACATCTCTGAGCGGTCCAGTTGTGGAATGCATTATAGAAGAAGAAGTTTTTGAGACTACTGTAAAAATAAGACCAATAACTGGAACCAGGAGGCTTAAGTCCATACCCTGATCCCACGAAACATTAATTGACAGGAGCTCATTAAAAGCCTCCATACCTACTCTGAAACCAAGCATCACACAAAGACCAGCAAGTTCCACAACAAGACATACCAAGCAAATTCTCCAGAAAAACAAGAACACAGCCTGAGCTCCAATACACAGGCTACACAAAGCGACCCCAAAATCATAGACATCTCATAATTCACTACTAGACACTCCACTGCACCCCAGAGAAAAGAAATCCAGCTCCACCCACCAGAACACCGATACAAGCTTCCATAAACAAGAAACCTCGACAAGCCACCGGTACAAACCCACATATAGTGAAGAAACGCCACAATAAAGAGAACTCCACAGACTACCAGAATACAGTAAAGACGCCCCAAACTTAGCAATTTAAACAAGATGAAAAGACAGAAGAATTCCCAGCAGGTAAAGGAACAGGATAATTGCCCACCAAACCAAACAAAAGAGGAAGAAATAGCGAACCTACCTGATAAAGAATTCCGAATAATGATAGTGAAATTAATCCAAAATCTGGAAAGCAAAATGGAATCATGGATAAATAGCCTGGAGAAAAGCATTGAGAAGATGCAAGAAAGATTTAACAAGGACCTAGAAGAAATAAAAAAGAGTCAATATACAATGAATAATGCAATAAATGAGATCCAAAACACTCTGGAGGCAACAAATAGTAGAATAACAGAGGCAGAAGATAGAATTAGCGAATTAGAAGATAGAATGGCAGAATTAAAGGAATCAGAGGAGAAAAAAGAAAAACGAATTAAAAGGAATGAGGACAATCTCAGAGACCTCCAGGACAATATTAAACGTTACAATATTCGAATCATAGGAGTCCCAGAAGAAGAAGACAAAAAGAAAGACCATGAGAAGATACTAGAGGAGATAATAGTTGAAAACTTCCCTAAAATGGGGAAGGAAATAATCACTCAAGTCCAAGAAACCCAGAGAGTCCCAAATAGGATAAACCCGAGGCGAAACACCCCAAGACACATATTAATCAAATTAACAAAGATCAAACACAAAGAACAAATATTAAAAGCAGCAAGGGAAAAACAACAAATAACACACAAGGGAATTCCCATAAGGATAACAGCTGATCTTTCAATAGAAACTCTCCAAGCCAGGAGGGAATGGCAAGACATACTTAAAGTGATGAAAGAAAAGAACCTACAGCCCAGATTATTGTACCCAGCAAGGATCTCATTCAAATATGAAGGAGAAATCAAAACCTTTACAGACAAGCAAAAGCTGAGAGAATTCAGCACCACCAAACCAGCTCTCCAACAAATACTAAAGGACATTCTCTAGACAGGAAACACAAAAGGATATATAAATTCAAACCCAAAACAACAAAGTAAATGGCAACGGGATCATATGTATCATTAATTACCTTAAATGTAAATGGGTTGAATGCCCCAACCAAAAGACAGAGACTGGCTGAATGGATACAAAAACAAGACCCCTCCATATGCTGTCTACAAGAAACCCACCTCAAAACAGGGGACACATACAGACTGAAAGTCAAGGGCTGGAAAAAGATTTTCCACGCAAATAGAGACCAAAAGAAAGCAGGAGTAGCAATACTCATATCAGATAAAATAGACTTTAAAACAAAGGATGTGAAAAGAGACAAAGAAGGTCACTACCTAATGATCAAAGGATCAATCCAAGAAGAAGATATAACAATTATAAATATATATGCACCCAACTTAGGAGCACCACAATATATAAGACAAATACTAACAAGTATGAAAGGAGAAATCAACAATAACACAATAATAGTGGGAGACTTTAATACCCCACTCACACCAATGGATAGATCAACTAAACAGAAAATTAACAAGGAAACACAAACTTTAAACGATACAATAGACCAGTTAGAACTAATTGATATCTATAGGACATTTCATCCCAAAACAATGAATTTCACCTTTTTCTCAAGTGCACACGGAACCTTCTCCAGGATAGACCACATCCTGGGCCATAAATCCAGCCTTGGTAAGTTCAGAAAAATTGAAATCATTCCAAGCATTTTTCTGACCACAATGCAGTAAGAGTAAATCTCAATAACAGGAGAAAATCTATTAAAAAGACCAACATATGGAGGCTGAACAACACACTCCTGAATAACCAACAAATCACAGAAGAAATCAAAAAAGAAATCAAATTCTGCATAGAAACGAATGAAAATGAAAACACTACAACCCAAAACCTGTGGGACACTGTAAAAGCAGTCCTAAGGGGAAAGTTCATAGCAATACAGGCATACCTCAAGAAACAAGAAAAAAGCCAAATAAATAACCTAACTCTACACCTAAAGCAACTGGAAAAGGAAGAAATGAAGCACCCCAAGGTTAGTAGAAGGAAAGAAATCCTAAAAATTAGGGCAGAAATAAATGCAAAAGAAACAAAAGAAACCATAGCAAAAATCAACAAAGCCAAAAGCTGGTTCTTTGAAAGGGTAAATAAAATTGACAAACCACTAGCCAGACTCATCAAGAAACAAAGGAGAAAAATCAAATCAATAAAATTAGAAATGAAAATGGAGAGATCACAACAGACAGCACAGAAATACAAAGGATCATAAGAGACTACTATCAGCAATTATATGGCAATAAAATGGACAATGTGGAAGAAATGGACAAATTCTTAGAAAAGTACAACTTCCCAAAACTGGATCAGGAAGAAATAGAAAATCTTAACAGACCCATCACAAGCACGGAAATTGAAACTGTAATCAGAAATCTTCCAGCAAACAAAAGCCCAGGTCCAGACGGCTTCACAGCTGAATTCTACCAAAAATTTAGAGAAGAGCTAACACCTATCCTACTCAAACTGTTCCAGAAAATTGCAGAAGAAGGCAAACTTCCAAACTCATTCTATGAGGCCACCATCACCCTAATACCAAAACCTGACAAAGATCCCACAAAAAAAGAAAACTACAGGCCAATATCACTGATGAACATAGATGCAAAAATCCTTAACAAAATTCTAGCAATCAGAATCCAACAACACATTAAAAAGATCATACATCATGACCAAGTGGGCTTTATCCCAGGAATGCAAGGATTCTTCAATATCCGCAAATCAATCAACGTAATACACCACATTAACAAACTGAAGAATAAAAACCATATGATTATCTCAATAGATGCAGAAAAGCCTTTGACAAAGTTCAACATCCATTTATGATAAAAACTCTCCAGAAAGCAGGAATAGAAGGAACATACCTCAACATAATAAAAGCTATATATGACAAACCCACAGCAAACATTATCCTCAATGGTGAAAAATTGAAAGCATTTCCTCTAAAGTCAGGAACAAGACAAGGATGCCCACTTTCACCATTACTATTCAACATAGTTTTGGAAGTTTTGGCCACAGCAATCAGAGCAGAAAAAGAAATAAAGGAATCCAAATTGGAAAAGAAGAAGTAAAACTCTCACTATTTGCAGATGACATGATCCTCTACGTAGAAAACCCTAAAGATTCCACCAGAAAATTACTAGAACTGATCAATGAATATGGTAAAGTTGCAGGATATAAAATTAACACACAGAAATCCCTTGCATTCCTGTACACTAATAACGAGAAAATAGAAAGAGAAATTAAGGAAACAATTCCATTCACCATTGCAATGAAAACAATAAAATACTTAGGAATATATCTTCCTAAAGAATCTAAAGACCTATATATAGAAAACTATAAAACACTGGTGAAAGAAATCAAAGAGGACACTAATAGATGGAGAAATATACCATGTTCATGGATTGGTAGAATCAATATAGTGAAAATGAATATACTACCCAAAGCAATTTATAGATTCAATGCAATCCCCATCAAGCTACCAACGGTATTCTTCACAGAGCTAGAACAAATAATTTCTCAATTTGTATGGAAATACAAAAAACCTCGAATAGCCAAAGCTATCTTGAGAAAGAAGAACGGAACTGGAGGAATTAACCTGCCTGACTTCAGGCTCTACTACAAAGCCACAGTCATCAAGACAGTATGGTACTGGCACAAGGACAGAAATATAGATCAATGGAACAAAATAGAAAGCCCAGAGATAAATCCACGCACATATGGTCACCTTATCTTTGACAAAGGAGGCAAGAATATACAATGGATTAAAGACAATCTCTTTAACAAGTGGTGCTGGGAAAACTGGTCAAACACTTGTAAAAGAATGAAACTAGAACACTTTCTAACACCATACACAAAAATAAACTCAAAATGGATTAAAGAGCTAAATGTAAGACCAGAAACCATAAAACTCCTAGAGGAAAACATAGGCAAAACACTCTCTGACTTACATCACAGCAGGATCCTCTATGACCCACCTCCCAGAATATTGGAAATAAAATCAAAAATGAACAAATGGGACCTAATCAAACTTAAAAAGCTTCTGCACAACAAAGGAAACTATAAGCAAGGTGAAAAGACAGCCTTCAGAATGGGAGAAAATAATAGCAAATGAAGCAACTGACAAACAACTAATCTCAAAAATATACAAGCAACTTCTACAGCTCAATTCCAGAAAAATAAATGACCCAATCAAAAAATGGGCCAAAGAACTCAGTAGACATTTCTCCAAAGAAGACATACAGATGACTAACAAACACATGAAAAGATGCTCAACATCACTCATTATCAGAGAAATGCAAATCAAAACCACTATGAGATACCATTTCACACCAATCAGAATGGCTGCTATCCAAAAGTCTACAAGCAATAAATGCTGGAGAGGGTGCGGAGAAAGGGAACCCTC